>JAHWFO010012390.1:3258714-3347823 GCA_023313115.1 Rhysida immarginata | reverse complement strand
AATAATAATAATAATAATAATAATAATAATAATAATAATAATAATAAAGATTGCCATAAAATCGGAAACGTTATTTGTTACTTTTCCCTTTCGGATACTTAATTATAAAAAAAAAAACAGAAGAAAATATGCAGTTAACCAGATAAAAATCATGAAACTATAAAGTACATTTTACGTTTTTGAATCTGGGGATTTGATTTATTGAATACGTTCGCAATACTCGTTGAATGTGTAGAAATTTTATTGTTCAGTTTGCACGACAGCCAAAGAGAAGGGGAAAATAATTTTTTATCAAAGATGGGCTTCCTGTGGATTCACGTGAGCATCTATTTGCGCTCTGTAATTTTACGGGTAACTCTTGCCAGCAATATACAGAGGGAAACTATACGCACTACGCACTTCATCAAAAATAATATTAAAGTCATACAGATTTAAAAGCTTTCATAAGTAACGTATATTAATTATTTTTTTGTGTATAACTTTACTCTATTGACAGTGAAGCTACACAAGTACCTTATTTTTCAACGTAAGAACCTAGTCGCTTACCATATTTCTCCAATTTCATTATAACATCTGCCTAAAAGTACGTTTTCTGATGTAAAAGTCCATTTGCAAAAAATACTAAAATAACTGTTATATGTTAGAGCGATCTAGGCGATCATCACTGTACACTTTCACTATTTGTTTATGGATTTCAGTCGATGTTTTCCTTTTCCGTTGAGCCCACAAGAAGCAAACCTCGTTGCTCTTCGATAGTAGACGAAGACAGCACATACGCCTTTTTTGTTTTGCAGTTCAGAATTTTGCCCCATGATGGACAGCAATGCCGAGCGTACCTTTCTGTATTCAAACGTTGTTTTGGCTTAATTTCAAAATCTTTGAGTAGGTATTCACGGTTTAACAAATAATTGTGCATTACTTATTGAAATGCTCTCGTACACCTTCTGATTTCCAGTTAGAACAGTTGACTCAAAGCGATGATCAATAACGTCAAGAGATTCTGATTATGTCGAACTATTTACTCCTCCTATCCATTGTCCTGACAAACTCGCACAAACTCCCATCTTGGTAGTGATGTGGTTGCCTAATTCAATACACGTAAGGATCTTAGGATACAAGCTTTCCACTTTCCTTGTTGAAGCGCATCCAAAGTGTGCATCTAAGATCTTAAAATCTGTTGTGGCAAAAGACGTAAAGTCCTTTTTAGTTTGGTTATGGATAAAGTCCTAATCAGTTGTTCTTTCGTTTTTGGCCATCTAGGGACCACGTGAATTAACACTCTTGTGTTGATTGAAATTGGGAATCGGTAAATACCTGATTCAAAATTGAAACTGGAATTATTAGTTGCAAATTATGGATGATAATGATGAAATGATGATAATGAAAGGGGACAAACACAAACATCCATGTCTTTGGCGGGGTGCGAACCCGCGACTCGCCAGCAAAGTCCTAATCTATTAAAGAGGGTTATACAGTTTAAGGCCCCCTTTATATTTGTAGTTTGTGTTTTTTAAATCCTGTACTTAGTAAAGAATCATGGATAAATGATTTCAATATTTACAAAATGTTTGTACATTGAGTATTACTATTTGGCAATATGAATTTTGTTTATCGTTGTTTGACGAAACAAATTAGTCTTGAACAATTTTTAATTTTTAATAAATTTTTATTGCTATCCTTGATTTCAATATTTATCTTAGTTTCAAATCTTCTACTGCGGAGTAGTGCATAATCAATCAAAAATTCCGGCAATCGCTAATGTCTCAAACTTCTTTGGGTTAATACTTTTGCTAAACTTTGTTTGGAAATGCGTATAAAATTATTTTTCTATCTTTTTTTTTTTTTTTTTTTACACTCGTTACCTTCGAAATGATATTAATTCATGACGAAATAACATTGATTAATATAGATGTTTTAAAATTCAGGAAGAAAAAAAACAAACTTAAACATCCATATAAGTTCTTTACTGCAAAATTAAATTTCTAACAAATGGCGTGACCTAATTTAATTATCCACTAATCTACAAAGATTCCGTGTACTTTTTAAAGCATTCGACTTGTTCAACACATAATGGGCAATCCTATTTGGGAATCAGTTTGAAAGCGTGAAATCATAGAAATTGTGTGGAGGGAGGGACGCCCAACATTTTCCTGCTTAATTTAAGAAATGGTCGTGTAGGTATTTAGTTTCGGTATAAATGGCCCAGAGTCCATTAGGGTTGGCAACGGACGAGTGGTCACGTGTTGCCAAGTGACACAGAGTCGCCTCAGCTGAGCCATTCTTCTTAGCGCCAGCTGCAACGGTCACTCCAGCTGATTCCTTCTCTTAAAACCCCTTTTGCCTTGGCTTCGAGGGGCTTAGTTGGTCGTTACCACATTCTTCTCTCCTTACCGAGTAAATTAATTTTTGTTCGAAAGCATCTGATTTCTCTTAATCATTGCCTCCCCCAAATGTCATTGCAATTATGCTTAATGAAGACGTTGATTGCACTTAAGCATGAAACATAAGATTTGCCGCCCCTTCTTTTCCTTTTGCGGTGGCCGCACCCACGCAAAGAAATGAGCGTTTTCAAATTGGAGCAAATGTTCCTTACGAACGGGAAGCTCTGTATCAAAAGAAAATAACGGCAAATTTAAAAGGTTGTTTACAACGCGAAAGAGAACTTCCTTCCATTGAAATTCGGATTTCAAGTGCGCATTTTAATCACCCAGGGGTTTCTGAAGATGGTTCTCGTTTAACTCGATTAGGCAAATACCATATCCAGCGCCAGTGATTATATTTACATTATTTTAAATCTTCTAATGCAATTCAAATTGATTCTCTACAGTAAGAGGTCTTTATGAAGTTTCTCAAGAGTAAATTCACTTCAAAGGAACACAAGAATTTTGATGAGAACGATTTGAAAGAGAGAATCGGCGCATCTCAACCACGATAAAGAAAACGTTTCTTGTAAGTGATCTTCGGAAAAGGAAGGGGGGGGGGGTAAACGAAAACGAATAAAGGGATTCAGCAAGGTCAGATGGTTTCAGAGATTATTTTTTGTTTTGTCCTTTTAAGAATATTCTTTCTCTTCAAATGTTCTTAGAGGATCTTTGCCAGCAGTTTTCAACAACCAACGTCTTCCTATTTTGATCGTTAGATATTTAATCCAAAAAAGAAATGAATTGATTCTTAAAATCTTGCTGGCGTTTCTACAACATTAAGCATTATTGATCTACGGAGTATGATTTTCACTTTTTATTAATGATAATTATATTTATCTAACGATAACTTATATAGGTGATGAGGGAGTCAAAACTACAAAACCGACTGATGATGGCTTAGGATCGATACGCTTATCGTACAATTAAAGATTTTACTGTTACACTCTAAAACCTTGTTTCCGTAAGTATTTTATTTTTAATTAACTTTCAGTTTCACCTAATCACTTGCGGTCCCAATTAAGTTTGTAATATGCATTACAGTTCTACAGTGATTTTGCTTGTTGGGTTCATGAACACATATCCACATGTTTGGAAGAGGAACTTTAAGCGTCTAGCATATCGTGTGTTATAATGCAACAAAATGCCAGTCTCTTAAGAGTTGCAATGGCCGGGTTTTTGGTTATGAACGATATTGCATGCCCACATTCAACTGCCATAGGAAAAACCTAAAGCAAAGCAATACTCACTCTTAAGTCAGCAAAACTTAGTCAGCAGTAAGGGCGAGTATCATTCTCTTAGCCGAGGCACACAAATACCCAGTCCGAGCTTTAATTTTCATAAATGCTAAAAAAATAATTATAATTTATTTAAACAACTAAGGACAGGTCCAGTTAATTCCATTTGAAGCAATTAACTTACGAAGAAATATTTCCGGTTTTTGATAAAATGTTCCGACCATAGAAATCAATACAAGAACTTTATATTTAATGAAGAAGAAAATAATAAACTGAAGATTATACTTCAATAATTTACTAAATAAGGTATAGAAAAGGAAAGAAAATTTTCCGCGACTTGAACTATTGTATTTTGTTCAAATAACATTGGTTTTCTTGAAATTATGGGCTTTTTTAAGAATATAATTTTTTCTGAGATTTAAGATTGTTGGACGGGAAAAAAGCATATTCAGATAACTGGTAAATAAGAATTTTATTGAAAACGTATTTTAATTATCCATCTTAAGTATTTGGCATACAGTTTTGTGCGATGTTATATAAGGAGTGATAAGCGAAAAGATAATATTATTCTATATGTATTTAAAAAAATAATACAAATAAAAAGCGAGTTCTATAAAATTTGAAAAAATAATCTCTAAAATGCATGAGACTGGCTGGTATTTCATAATGTGCTGGTATTTCAAAACGTTCGTATTGCATAAAAACGAAAAATTCTGCCTAGTCGTATCCCCTTTAAAAACGAATTTCTCCCTTTCTTGCATATTTTTCGACAAAATTATGGACTCAAATTCATAATGAACGTAATTTTGTTCATTTTATGACCTCACAGTACTTGATCAATGGCATCTGTTCAAATTGAGAGTAAAGTCAACGTGGCGGCAATTTCACCTGACCGCAAATTACTGGTTAGCTGTTTGCAAAATTTAAATTCGGCAGCTGCTGCGATAAATTTGACGAAGTCCATCATTGACATCATAATTTCCTGTATATGAGAAGAGACTGGCTTTGCAATATTTGATAGAAAATAAGCTGCGTTGTAGATAGCACATACTCACTTGTTTCGCCTTCTATTCCGAACTTTATCAAAGTGACACTGTCGCTTTATATAAAAAAATAGGTTTGTTTTGCAGAAATTAGATTGGATTAAAAAAAAGAATATCAGTCAATAAAGAAATAAAGAAAATTCCCTGGTTTGTTTCTCGAATCCGTCCTTACGAATTATAGAAGTTACAATATGGTTGTTTTCACTGCCTTTTTTTATGGTGTTAGACCAAGATTCCAAAAAACTTAAAAACAAGCAGTTTTTTTTTCCACTTACCCCCCCCCCTCTATCTTTGCATAAACAATAGACCTATCTCAAAATAAAAATTTGGAGGGGCGGAGAGTATGTTTTGAGTGGATGTTAGCGATTTCCCTTGCATCGTTCATTTATGAAAAAAGAATTTCAGATCCAGACGTACATAAAATTTCTGTTCGAATAATGTATCAATACTACGAATAGTTTTATGACCAGCGCTAATTAGCTTAATTAATCGGCGCTTATTAGCTCGTATCAAAAAATGTTAACATCCATTTAGTTTTGACCTGATAATGTTCGATAAAATCTTTGTGGCATTGATTGTTAGGTTGGAACCATGTTTTCGACTATAACCTAATCTTATACAGATTCCGTCAGAAAAAGTAAACACCTTTCAGCGAAAGAAAAGCGTGTATAAACATTTTAATATGAACATTTCAAAGTGCTAGCAATCAGCTTTCAGGCACTTATTAGTACGGCGAACTATTGCGGGCATATCCAGCGGAATTGTTGCACATGTCGTTGCAGTTTCTTCCCGAAGGACCGCCAGTATAGCCAGTTCTCTGCGATACACATCTTATGGGTTCCCCTATAGGTAAAGTCTACAGGTGTTAAATCAGAAGAACGTGCGGGAAACTCTAATCCACTTGCGAAAAACCAGTGTCCTTGCGAATTCTCACCCGAGTAATCTCGTCACGGTGATTGTGTAGTGTGCCGTATTGTTAAAAGAAAAAACTCGTTATTTCCATAAAGTTTTCGGAAGAGGATTGTTCAATAAAAACACGTTTATAGGATGGAAAGTAATTTTTATTCAAAGAATTTAAAAGAAATCTCCATGAACATTAAGGCATGAGTTCCATTGGTGTATTAATCAGTAGATTCATATCTGGTAAAATTGCTGCTGTTGTTCGCGGAACCAGTGCGCAAAAGCAAACTCTACGTAAACATGGGAATTGAACCGCTTCTTTTTAGTGATCGTTTAAAAAAATAAAAAATATGGAAATCGCATGGGGTCAAATTGGGACTGTACGCAATTTCCAACTGTTTCACATTTTATCTGATGCTGCAACACGAGCATATCTTGAATGGATCAGATCTTTGTGGATGTACTTCCTTGTCGAAATTTCTTGTACCATTCAACCGCTGCCGTATGAGAATAATTATGGTCGCCATATACAGCTTTCATTCTCGTAAAAATTTCCATTGGTTGAGGCCTTCTACGGCCAAAAATTGAATAACAGCACGGAGATTATCTTTGGATAGATTGTCTACCATGAACGCCATCTTTCAACATAATTACAACTCTTAGAAAGAAACTAACAGCTAATATGTGTGACAGACGTCTCACTAGCACTTAACAAAGCATATAAACAACTGCTTTCTGTTTCTAGGCGATGCCTTCATATCCAAACAAGTTTCTATTGAATAATTCTCGTATATGAAGAAAAAACTCTTACCATATGAAAACCTCCGAGTATGAAACGCTGTTTTCTTTTCATAAGTGTTTACTTGTGTGGCAGATAAAACGTCTACAGAAGACATCTGTTAAAGCGTGTATAACATTTTTTGGCGGATTCCGTACATACTATATGCGCAATCGCTAGCGCTAAGCAGTAATATGTGCAACTGTTACGTTCTTATTGTACAGTATATCAAATTTTTGTGACTAAAACACAAATCAAAACTATCACTTTTTTTTCAGTATAAGAATGCCTTCTCACAATACGCTAAATCATAAGTTTTATTACACAGTGAAATCACTTGACAAGAAACTGAATTTTCGGTCAGTATAAGGTAATTTAGAGCATGTTGAGAGCTAGGGAATGGCCGAAATAAAAAGTTATTCGGAAAAGGAAGAAAAGCAAGTCGGAAAACGTTATTTTTGCAACAGTTCTAAAGAAGGGACATTTTTCCATACACTGATAGCTCTTAATGGTTTTCCTCTCTACAGTTTTTATTGCTGCTTCCATTACCTTCACAGTGGCAAATCAACAGAAAATTTGATTATTTTCGTCCATCAGAACGGCTGTTCCCTTTCAGGCCATGGCTTTTATTGCATTAGCGGCCAGAACCACAGCCCCTCTAACGACTCGTACGGGAAACGGAAAATTAAATGTGATCCCTCCTCTTCTTTTACAGACAAACAGACAGACAAGACAGTCTCTCCCTCTCTCTCACTCACATACACACACTCCATCCATTAAAACAGAACGACTGCACGTGGAAATAATTGCTTCTCGCAAACGCGTCGAGAAACTTCTTTTCAAGATTAAGTTTTCCATTATGTTCGAATATGCTTTGAATAACTTAAGAATGCCGCTCTTCAGGGAAAAAAAAATTCTAGATTCAGACGAACGAGCTGTAGTTCAGTTTCTTAAAGAGGTAACGGGTAATAACTTCATGCAATAACTGAATGTTGGCACAGATAATCATTTACTTAATTGTGCTTTTGAACAGTTTTGCGTTTCCTTTAGTCAGAAACGATGAAAAATCGAAAACGTAGAATTCATTTAAGTCCGTATTGAATCCGTAAATATAAAAAAACTATGTATTGTAATACATAGATTACGAAAGATAATAAACGACGAACATTTGACCGACAGTTTTTTTAGAATACGCATGTAACTAAAAATACCAATTTGGTTAGCATACAGTAAATAATATGAATAATCTGTTTTATTAGGAAACAATCAGCATTCATTTCCCCAATTTTCCCATAACTTTCGATCGGTTGCTTTTCGTTGATACGAGTTACGGTCTTAACTAAAATAGGATCGATCGTGTCTCGACAAAATGTGTTTTCAACTGTTCTATTATGTAACAGTCCATCAGTTGATACCAAATATATGTTTATAAACTAGCTTATGCTCAGCGATTTTTTTCTAGATTATAGATGTGCTTTAAAAAATTAGTCCCTCTATTATCGCTTTTAAGGCATTCACGCGTATGTTGATTTGGCATTATTAGATGCTCTGAAAAGTGAATATTTCCCGCTGTATATTTTTTGATGTTGAATAATGAGCCGCTATGGACTACGTTCTTTTTAACTGTTTCTTCCTTTCCTCTTTCCTTGTCTTCCATATCTTTCTCATCCTTTCTCGATGCTTCTCCTCCCTGTCCTGAGTCCAAACTGTACAGATTTTCTTCCTGATTTTTTTTTTTCCCAGAAAGCCTTTTGAATAAAAAAAACTTGTTTTTATGTGAGGTACGCTTTTGTATGTCTGCTTATGAAATTTGTAATTCTTTTATGTCCTTTTGTGTTTTATTTATCCAAATACAGGCCGTCTTCAATTTTGATATGTATTTGAAAATTCTTCCTGTAAGCCTACTTGGTTCATTTTTTTTAATATGCCCATAATATAAACTCTCATTTTTATAATGGTATCAGAAATTTTTTCAATATGTGTGCATATTTCATTGTTGTGGAGTAATCTGTTATGTTCTCAGTTTTTAATTGGGTCCCAATATTTTCCTTAATATTTTTCTTTCAACTACTTCCAATTCTTGCGTTAACATTTATTTGTTCAGGGTCAGACATTCTGCTGCATAAGGTGTTTCTGGGTGTATAACTATTGTGTAGTACCGAAGTTGAGCGTTGATAAATATTGACCAGTTATATGTATTTATTTTTTAATAAATATTATCGCTAAAGTTCTTATTTTTCCCAAGCCGATTCTACTTTCATATTCTTTAAGTAAAAGCCTGGGCATTTACGTACATAATATTTCGTAACGCCGCTAATGCAGTAAACGCAATCACCAACAAATGTTATTTCAAGATTAACAGTAAGGTGAGGAAGAAGAATCGGAACTGGCAGCTACTTAATAAAGAAGTAATGTCCTCATGCAAAGACAAGTCTCTTTATACAAAGTGAGTCCGGAAAGTTCGATGAATGACTCGGAAAAACAAACAAGGACAGATGATACTTTACTGTCCTTCAAAATAAGCCCCCATGGCCACAATACACTTTTGAAATCGTTCGTGCAACTGTTGCATGGCGTGTGAAAAATCCACCTTCCGTACTGCTTGAAGTTCCCTCATTGAATATCCGGAACGTCGAAAAATCTGTCTCCTTTCATTGTTGATTTCAAACGAGGAAACAGGATGAAGTCCGGCGGTGACAGGTCTGGAGAATATTGAGGGTGGTAAAGTTCTGGAATTTGTTTTCGCGCGAAGAATTTTTTTCACTTTGTAGCGATGTGATTTCTCGCGTTATCATGCAGAAGACACCAGGATCCCGGTTCAGCAAACAGCGGCCGGACCCGACGAATGCGCTTTGGACTCTCTTCTGGAGTACGATAACGTCCGCCCGCACACAAGTCACCACACACCAGAGGCGTTGCAGCGCCTAAGTTCAAAGATGAAAAATTGCCGTTCAAAAATGAAAGACTTTGCACATTGCGACTTTCACCACTTCCCAAAGAAGAAAGAGCCCCTTAAGGGACATGAGTTGGTTCTGACGGCGAGGTAAACGCTGCCATTCAATCCTGGTGTCGACAACAACTCCGGAATTCCTCTCCGACGGGTTCACTCAACTAGTCACGCGTTGCGCAATGCTTGGAAAGGAATGGGGATTATGTCGAAAAGTGAATAGTGCATTACAAAAAATAATTTTGAAAATCGGTTAACAAATAAAAAAGTTACAGCCATGGAGACCTTATTTATCAATCGCCCCTCGTATGTTTTGATCATATTGGGATCTTTATGTTGTTGTTTTTTCATTATGTTGTTATAAATAATATTTATTCATCTAGTTTTATTTCAACTTCAGGGGTTCCACAGGGATCAATTCCAGGACATTTATTATTTGTATCTTTATTTGTATCTTCTCAGTTATTCTTATTTGCTGATGATATGAAATTCGGTAAAATTATTCATAATCCTCTCGATCAAGGTTTACAACTTGATCTATATTCAGTTGGGTCCTGGTGTATCCAAAATATGTTCATCAATGACAAATGTTACTATATTACCTATTCACTTAAGAAAACTATAATTTTAATTACAGTTTAAATGGTTGTAAATTACAACAAAAAAGCTGTTATTGATCTGGATGTTATTTTTAATTCCAAACTTTCGTTTGTTGATCACATTCACTCTATTATCTCCAGTTTCCTACTTTATTATCAGAAACTCTGTAAGTTTTATTAATTTGGCTTTTAATTATTTTTTTTTAATACACGAATCAGATCAATTTTAGAATATGCTTCTATCATTTGGTCTCCTTCTCATATTAAAATGTAGTTCCTCTTGGAAAAGGTGCAAACAGATTTTTTACGCTCTTTATTTCGTCTTTTCCACTCTACAAACTCCTATTTACGAGATTTCTTTAATTGTGACACATTGATTAATACATGTATTGTACGTGATCTCTGCTGTCTATGTAAATTTTTTACCGCAATATACTTATTCGTCTAGATTACTTGACTCTGTAAATCCACGTATTCCCAAACTAAATTCCAGATATAATGATATATTTTATTTACTTTTCTCAAGGAAGATAGTTATCAACAAATGTACTATGTTTCCGAATGTACAAGTTTTGTAATATCATATCTATATGGTAACCTTATTGATATAAATGTTATGTCGTGTGGTAGTATAAAAAAACTGTAAATGAGAATGTTAAGCTTTTATTATGATGTATTTCTGTTTTTGTTTTATTATCAATAGATTTTTTTATTTTCTATTATGTACTTAGTTTATATTTTCTATATTTTTTTCCTGTATCTTTTTTCTGTATATCCCAGTATATTATTTCTTTGTAAGCTATTACTGGGCTTCTACTAGCCTGTTGCTTACAATATTTTAAATAAATAAATTATCAGCAGAATCTAAGGAACAGGCCACTATCGCAATTTATTTACTTGTCTTCTACTTAATATTCACTAGTGTCATGGTTTATATAACTAGTTCTGATTATTGCTATAACTAACTTTTTAATTTTATTATTAGCATTCATTCGCCACGCTAACAAAATTTTAAACGCTTTTTAATAGAGAATTGTAGAATTCATTGTATACTGGGTCGTTGATCTTATTAATTACTCTAAGAACTTTTGTATGTTCGCCCTGTTTACGGAATTTGATGAGTTTTAGGGGTGATGAAAGCTTTTCCTCATGGCTTCTTCGAAGGGGCTACTGCATGAAAACTTCAGTGATTCACTACACTGAGTCAGTGCCGCAAAACACTCGAAAACCATTTCCTCCATTGGCATTGGCTAAAAGTCGCCTACAGAGCTATTCATCGAGCTGTTCGAAGAATAATCACTGCACTCTTCTTATTACATTCTGCCTATACAAGTAATTCAAATTTCCTACATTAAAACGACTTTAGTAAGAAGAGAACTAAATGCTATTAAAATACTATTAGGACTAAATACGACTAAATTAATCATTTTCAGCTTTTCGAATGTCTTCATCGATTTTAATGGTTACAATCTTAATAAAATGCATTAGTTGAAAATAATTCTAAATAATTATTCTACATAATTCTATATTAGTGGCATTTGAATAAAATGCACGTCTGTCTCTCTCTCTCTCTCTCTCTCTCTCTCTCTCTCTCTCTAATGATGAAAATTTCAGATATGGGACTAGTATTGATAAACGTTAATAAAGTAGAAAAACGATACAAGCTTAAGAGGTCATTCCAATTTGACATTAACAGCCATCTACAGACCCATGTAATGACGACTATTATTTGGTATCATTTGGTATAAATAAGCTCTTATTAGTATAGTCCCTGTGGTGGTCTGTGAATAGAAAGCGTGTTAACCTCTTATTAAGTTTGTATTGTTTTATACTTCTTTATTAACTTTTATCAAAAAGTAGTCCCATGTCTGAAATTTTTATCAATGACGAAAACAATGTAGAATGTCAGGGATTTATTTTTTCCTAAGCCCATTTGAGGCATGACACGTTCTCATCGTGTTCTTCTTTCTTTTAAAACGAATACTTTTTCATTTTGCCTGTGAAGATCTTGTGAAACATCCAGATGAAAAGGGGGAGAGGGAGAAATACCTGCAGTGAAAATCACTACCATTCCAAGGTGTGTCATCGGTTCGAGAACATAATTGTCATGCTTTTCTATTGATCCACCCTGTAAGACAGAGAGAGAAAAAATAAAAACAAGAAATTGAAGCTGAGAGCACAAGACTAGATGCTTTTTAGGTTTATCTATTATTTTTCGTTCTGTTTATTTATTTATTTTTTTATTACAGAAGGAGGTATTTTGTCTATCTACGCTCGCGCAATCCTAGCGGGTAGGAAGCAAATGCTGCTTGAGAACTGAGTAACTTAATAAAAATATATATAGGAAAAAAGTTGAATGATTGAGCGAAATAGAAGCATTTTTCCTTCTTTTCTTTTTCTTCCCGGCTGTCCAAGATAAAAAAAAAAGAAAAGAAAGAAAGAACTCGATCGATATTTTTCACAATATTGCTCCTAGCAAAACAGAATGACGAATTGGAAAATTTAATAATGCTGCTGTTGTTCAATTTACAGAATGCACAATTTGTCTGAATTCTCTCGAATACTATTCTTCTTCTTTTAATGCTCTTTTTCTTTCATTCAAGGGATTAGGAGTAGAACTTTGTTTAAATTTTACAAACCTTGAGTTGTAGAATAATTTGCGTTTGCATGAAGAAACCATCAATTTGTACTGATAGAAGAAAAAGCGCTTACGAATCACAGATTATTCTCAGTGAATTAAGATATATTCAATTATTTATAGGTTACACCTGTTAGAGTAAGTGTCAGAAAAGTTCGGTTAGTTTAGGTTCTGCAGCTGATACTAAAATTACTTATAGTGAACTTATTTATAATTTTTGTGGGTTTCAATCTATATATAATAAGTGTTATCATGAGCCCAACATACAGCTCATTTTGAAGGATCGGCGCTTTTTTTACGGATGAAGCATCGACCGCGATCCAATACATTATAATTTACTAGTAAAAATCCTAGGTTAAAATCTGATTTGATCTAGATTAATTTGATCAGTGTAACTTGTAACACGTTAATGTAAACTATGATTTATGTCGTGGAATTTATTACATATTTCTATAGAATACTCACAACAGCTGTTATATCTTACCGAACGTTTCTGACACACGCATATTAATGCGCTCTTGATATAATAAATAACCCATCATCCATCATTAAAGGTGGACGGGCATAATCAATTGTTAAACATCATCATGAACCAAAATTATTTTTTCAGATAATTACAGTATTTACCTATTCATTTTTACAGTAGAAACTTCGTTTTCCGTATCAGAGTTTAACCACAGAAGCTCTTATGTTGGTTATAAGATTTTTTGCGACATATTCTTAAGCATCTTTGCGACATATCCTGAAGGAAGTAATTATTACAAAGAATAGGATTACCTCCTTGATATAAAAAAAAACCCCTTTTATATTTAAAGTAACTATACCCCTTTAAAAACCTTTATTACAGAAAAAACGTCATTTTACGTTATTTAATAATTTATCTACTCATTTGGAGGTTGAACTGGTTTGTGACTGCAATGCTTTCTTTTGGGAGTTCTTGAAAAGCGATCGAAGTTCTTTTGCAGATGGCTCAGACCGTCGTCATTTAATCGTTACTTTCTTAATCAATTTAAGATATTTAACTCGTAAGACTATTTAGTCTCATTAAAGGGACATTATCCGATCTTTGTAGAGTTTCCTTTCTCTTTTCGATTAAAAAACCTATGTCTTGAATACGTATTTCCAATGAGATCGATTAATCGAATTGCCACAGCCGATAGATAATTCATTCCAAATAGAGATTTTTGCATTTTGGTCGAAAAGATCTATGCGTTTAAGTAATAATTGACGTTATCTGAGAAATGAATTTATGCAATTTATAATTTTTAATATGAATAAACTGTGCTGAATCAGAGCTGCTATTGTGTAGAATTCAGGTTAGAATCATCCGAAGGAGGAGTCCGTCAATAGTGCAGTAACATTTTCATTGAAATTCCGTATCTTAGTCATCTTATGAAAGTTTAATTTTTTCTTTTCATATTTATTTATGAAGCGAGATAAAATGCATAGATGGAGATAAAGACCTTGTCATTTCGTATGCTTGTTTAGCACCGTCATTAGGCAAATGTATTCTTGTTTGGATCAACGGCGGTCTTTAGACGATAACAGAAAAGCGTCACGTCCGGAAAGTTTTTTCTTCTACTTTCTTTGTTCCATACAGTTAATAAAATATGAAGTGAAAGAAAATAAAGAAGAATATTAATTTTTAAGTTAATAAAGCTCCTTTTAGCTTCTGCAAAAGGTTTAAATTCTAGCAATATTAGTTGTGTTTAAAGGAAACTGAGCATTAATGCAAGATTGAAGTTTATAATATGTATGAAATGGAGAGTTCTTTGTACTGTCCTTAATTAAGTTCATGGAGGTCTTGCAGTACATAACAGAAAATAATACAGAACTCCCACTGGTCGAACATGTTATTTCTGGCTGTGTTAAGTTCTATTTCAATGCAACACTTTTGTCCCCTCAAAGAAAGTCTTTAGATAAGAGAACATGTATGTTTGCACGGTACCATTCTTGATTGAATTGTCCTTGTCTTACAATGACAAACGCTGTTCAGTGTTTTTATCGACTACTATACAGTCTGGAACACACCTCACTTACAGACGCCATCTTGAAAACTATATGCAGTAGTGCCATCCAGCGGCAAGTGATGCTAGAAGTTGGTATAGTGCGGGAGTGTGTTGCATTATTTATTGAACGACTATCTTATTATAAGGGTCGTACAAATGAAAACGAAAATTTGTGTGAGGAAAAGAAAAGACAACGTGTAGGATCCTAAGTTTTTGTTTTCAACAATTGCGAAACCCCACAATAGGTTGCAAGTGTTGCATCACGTGAGAAAGAACGATAGCTCGCGCTTCGAAGCTCTGCGAGTGATCGCTTCGTCCAAACAACAGACCCACCGAAAAAATCACAAGCAATCGCAAACAGCACGGGGAAGATGTTGACCGTGTTTTTTGATCGCAAGGTCCGATTTTAGTGGACTTTCTTAACAAAGGCACCACAGTAACGCAGGCTGGGTTGCAGGCTCGGCTGCTGGGAATCATGCTGGCTGCGCTTCACATAGGGCATGTTACTGTGCAGGGTGATAATTCGGTGAACTCACCGCATACAGGCAAGTTTCATCCTTGTACGCCTCAATTAACGTTAGCACATCATCATTAGTCCATTTCGGCCCCATTTCGTTCTGCCGTAGCCTAGCGTTTTCGTGTGGTGCGCAATGGAGTTGACTGCGAGTCTCACGAATGACGAATTCACATCCACGCAGTATTTTGGCGCCATTTTGGTTTCACGTGACGCAGTCAGGTTTCTGATTGGCTGAATGAACTAACATACCAATAAGAAAATCTGAACGGAAAATAGCACCGGAGCAATCACCTAAATCCAGCAAGGTGGCCTGCAGTCTGGCCATCAGTGACGTCATTGTCCTGCAGCCACAGGCAAAGTATTTTAGTTGGCAGTGCCTGCAGTGCAGCCAGCACAGCTGCCTGCAGAGCAGCGAGCAAGCATTCATGCAAGAAAAAAAGCAGCTGCCTTTTTTCATTGACAGCAATAGGGAGCTTCCCTGTAAGGCAACTGTTTAAAGCAAGTGCTGTTTTACAGAGGAGCTCCCTATTGCTGTCAATATTGAATGATTAGAGTTACTTGCTTAGCAGCCCAGTGGTACGATTGAATAGCTTGACAAAAATTGATGGCATTCGCGTAAAAACGGAGATTTGAAAATTTTGAAAGATTTGAAAATTTTGTTTTTCAAATTCTAAATCGTTAATAAATACAGATTCAATGTGTTTTTTCGAAATTGTTGAAATCGATTGAGAACATTAAAAAATATTCACTTTTTTATTAAAAATTTATTTTTTTTTTTGCACAAAAAATTTTTTTCTTATTCTTTTATGTTTTGTTATGAAATATATACGTTTTAATTGTTATCTTTAAAATTTCAAAGAGATTTGAAAAAATTAGTTTGAGATATGAGTTTTTAAACAAAAAAATGTACCAAAAATATATTTGTTTATAACATTTAAACAAATGGAAATTTTTCAAAAATATTTTGGGAATTTTAATACTCCATTAGATAGTACAAAATTATAATAAAAGTTTTAAATTTTACGACATGTTTGTTTTGAGGGGTCCACTTCAGGAATTCTTATCCTACTATAAATCAAGAAGGAAAATTGACTAGGAAAATCGATGCCCGTACAAGAAGTTCTGGGGAAATGTTCTATACAATAAACCGTAATTTCCTTAAGAAGAGAGAAGTGACGGGAAAAAACTAAGATGGCTTTGGATAGGTCTACTGATACCCCAAATTTAACCTATGCAGCGGGACTTGGGCATTGGCAACTAAGATGGAAAGTCGAATTCAGACAGCTGACTTGAGATATCTCAGGACAGTAGAAAGGAAAAACAGGGAGAGATAGTGAGAAATACCACGTTCAGATCACCGCTAAAGGTAGAGCCACTGATAGAACGTATAAAACGCTCCCAATTGCAATGGTTTGGATACGCGATGGAGGAAGGATAGAAGGAACGAGGCCTCGAGAGGATGTTTGTGGAGGCAAGCAGCTAAATTGGCGTAAGATCGCAAAGGCCGTCCACTTGCTTTCGGACCTGTACGATGCCATTTGGTGGTCAGATATATAGGCATTCTGCTATTAAATTTCTTCAAAAAAGTCAAATCTTTCTGAATGTTACTATACAATCGCATCAGATTAATTCAGATACTTTGCGATGCATTACATTTTCAAATTTTCCGTCACTTTTGAATCATCCGATATTAACAATCTCAATCCTTTAGTCAGTTGGATATTAAGAATACTATCTTTAACGCCAATGTAATCTAATTTAGAAGTCGATACCGCATTATTTTATATATTCGAAATTTAAATCAATCGATATGCATTTCCAAGTTTAAAGAAATGCACTTTTCGCCTTACCTTTCATTTGTCAAGTGCTCGACACTAAACGAGGTAAGTATTTGCAGAGGAGGGGGGGTTTGGAGGAGGAGCGAAGGTTTTGTCTCGCGTTCAATAACATTAAAGGCATCGAAGGAGAAAAAATAGGAAAAAAGTTGAGCACGAGGATGTGTTGGTGGAACTTTTTTCCCCACTTCGTCTTCCGGAACTACGTCAGCCACTTTGCCTGATTCCACAATTTAAATAATGGATAGGCGACAGAAAGAACCATAGTGAAAGATATTTAATTTGGAAGAGTAATTGAGTTTTGAAAAGAGCTTTTATCGATTCCAACGTCTGTCTCGCGAGGAATTAGGCTTCGTGTTCCCCGAGTGACGCCGCTCATAATCATTCCTTTAACCCTTCTATTCCTCAAGGCAGAGAATTAAACAGAGAACCAAAGAAGGTTTCTACCCCCTTCAATTATCAAATATAATGGCTCTTTTGAAAGAGAAGTTAACAGCATGCGAAAGGGAACTTGAAAGTTTCAACGACCGTGAACCGCAAGCTTCCACAAACCAAAGGGCACATTCTTACCCATTTAATTTCAAACGTATTAAATTACTAATATTCGTAATTTAAGTGTAAGATACGGATAAAATGTTCCTACAGTTTTGCTGGCGAGATTATACAAGATGATTCAGAAGGTTGGAAAAGAATTGAAGGAGCATATAAAGGAGGCAGTCCGTATGGCCACATTGTGTTTTGGAGCTTCGTTTAAAAGATACATCATCTTAAAACTTTTCGACGTCCCTTCCGGTCGTAAATTGCTGAAATTCAGCGAAGTTGCGACTTTCTTTTAGACCGGCACTTTATTGAGAGCCTGACAACGCGCCAATGAAATATTTTTAGCGTTAGCAACATTTATTAAGCAAAGGTTACATCAGTACGGATACGATCTTGCGGTATCTATGTACAGCGTTATAAAAGTTGTTTAAATTGCCTATAGGTATACCATCACATTCAATGCAAGCATCGGCAAACGATACCCTCATTAGATGCTGTAAGTATTCTTACAAGAAATGTTTTCTGGTGGCTCGTAAACGAAGAATTTGATAAGCCTCAGAAAGAAGAAAATCTGAGGTGTCAAGTGAGGGGAACGGGGCGGTCATTTAACCGGACCACCTCTGCCGATCTAGCGTACTGGATATGTGCGATTTCATTAGTCTCATGAAGTAACGCGACTTCTACAGTATGACCAAAGCCAACTAGATAGAGACTTGGCTTTGATAGGCTAAACTCTCTACCTAGTTGGCTTTGGTATGACATATACAGGGTGAATACAAAAGTCTGACTCCCCCTTTTATTTTTTGAACTGAAGCAGATATGTCAATTTTGTATTTTGAACGTGATTGTGGGTGATTGGTTGGTCCGATTTGGATGATTTTTTTTGTTTTGTTTGCTTTTTATGCTGAACAAGTTTGCAATGTTGTTATTTTCTCTATCCCTTACTTTCTTGAGATAAATTTTGAATGTGTCCTAATTTGCATATTTGGGATGATGAAAAGTGCACCATGGAATAGGCCACCCACAACTTCCTATTCATTGGATTCATCAAAATTGACATATCTGCTTCGGTTGAAAAAATAAAAGGGGGGGGGGTCAGACTTTTGTATTTACCCAGTATGTATGTGAGAACTTGTCCATTGTCCTCTCGAAGTAAGATCTCACGACTCCATGGTAATGTGGGAAAATATTGAATTACAAAATACAAATAAGCAATTTATTTAACCTAAACAATTAAGCAACTATTGCTATTAAATTAATTGACATATAGAAATTTTGATATATATTGCCTGACCAAAAAAAAAATAAAATAAAAAAATAAAAAATAAAAAAGTCGTGCAGTTTAAAATTTACTTGAGCCACCTTTCGCTTTGATGACGGGCGCGCATTTTCCGAGGTATGGATTCAAGAAGTTCCTGAATCTTCTCTATCTAGTGTCCAGTAATTTTTATCCCAGATCTTGCAGTGATGCGGAGAAAATGGAACCTCTCCATATGACCCTCTCCAATATATCCCAAAGACTTTCAGATCAGGACTCTGTGGTAAGCAGCTGATGTGCTGAAATGACTGACCATGAGACCAGAACTAATCACTCGATGAATCCTGACATTGTCATGCTGGAATATTCCAGTGCCATCAGGAAAAAACTCGTTCATGGATGGAATAACCTGGTCACCTAGTATATTCAGATACTCGGCTGCATAACGTTGCAGAACTCAGACCAGACAGGGGCGTAGCCAGAATTTTTTAAACGGGGGGGACCTGATGAAATTTTGGCTATTCTTTTTTATTCAAAGTTCTCCCCAACTAGATTTACCTTTATAGTTATGCCGAAAAGGTTATATTTTAACTTTAATCCAATAAATACAATTATTAATTAATAATAATAATAATATAATCTTTACATCTTGAATTTTTTTCGACGGGGGGGGGGGGGGGGGGAGGGACCGGACCCGATGGTCCCCTCCCCTGACTACGCTCATGCCAGATCAACAGAAACAATCCCAGATCATCACATTGCCTCCACAGATTTGGACATTGGGTTCCACGCATGACGTGTCCATCGCTTCGTGCGATTCTCCTCTTCCCTGATGCGCCAATCTCTCTTGAATAGGGTAAAGCTATTTTTATCAAACGTTTAAAATCATGAACTTTTTTCCTACTGCTTCAAATTTTAATTTTGAACAGTGATAGTTTTTTTTTCTATTGATTTCACTGACAACCGTTCTTTTTTTTTTCTGGTGGCAGATGAGCTTCTTAATCGCATTCCTTTAAGTTCCCGTTGCATTGTGCGTGTGGATGTGCTTTTATTTCCGTTGTTAAAATTTCCCGTCAGTTCTAATGTGAAAACTCTTCAATTTGCCTTCACCATGCGTCTTAATGATCTCCGGTCACGATTATTCAGAATTTTTCTCCGACACAATTACTCCTCGAGGTTGATAGTTTAGATATCCCCTTCCCTGGCCGTACCCAGGACGGGGGGTGGGGGTTACTGCAGCCCTCCCCCCGAAATTGGCCACCATGTCAACTAAATCTGTTACATGGGGACCAGCCCCTCTCATTCTCCCCTTCCCCCCCCCAAATTCTGGGTACGGCCCTGCCCTGCCCTTTCCAGGCTTTAATAATGCGTTGATCAATTCTTACTCCAGTTCCTATAATTTCCGCAAAAATTTACAAAATTTGGAAAGGCCAAAAATTTGTGCTTTCTGCAATTCGTTGAAGACATCTTTTCCACGCCCAAGTGCTGTGTCCACAGGCATCTTATTTCCAAACAGATGACGTGATAGACTAATGCAAGGCAAGTTAAAGGAAGTTTTCAAGCGAAAATTTCGCAGTAATAACCCTGTGGTGATTGACTCTCTAGCGTTTACATTTAAAATATTCGATGGTGACTTTTTTTTTTATTGGCCAGGCAGAGTACGAAGAAAGAGCAAGAATTCATTACGGGAGAAGGTTCATGATTACACCACGAAAATATAACATTACCCTACTGGGCGACGTCAACATCTAGTGGAGTCGCTGGATATATTAAGTGTAACATTCAATTGTTCGCTTTCTTAAATGGTGTATATTTTCTCATGAATTTTTTTAATTTGCTATTTGTTCCCTGAAACTAAATTATGTATACACACATCGAAATATCTGAGTGGTATTAAAATCTCCCCATAGATGTCAGCATTCTTATTTGCCACTCTTATTTGAAATTTCTCCCTATTGCGTTTGCTCTACAAGAAAAATAAAAAATATATCGCCAATTGTACAAAAATAATAATAACTAAGCGAACAAACAAATTTAAATGGGTTTATTTTAAACTTGTAGATTTTATTAGAATTGTTTCCAGTTTAACATTGAAAGTTAGAAATAATTAAACACTGAAAGCTTTTATTTAATACTGTACCAAGAGCACATACTGTTCCTTATATGCTCTTGACTGTACTTCAAATCAAATAAAAGTTTAGAATGATTATTGGATTTTAAAATACCGAAGAAGATATTATTCATATTTTGTTTTTATAAAAAGTGAATAATTAGCAAATAATGACCTGTGTCTCAGTTAGCACGTAATAATTTTAAGCTTATTATAAATACCATATATTACAATTAGGTTTTAGTTAAGAAGCCATTAAAAGCTGTCTAAAGAGCATAATTCCAAAATTTCACTCACTTTAACAATGATATTTAGTTATATCTGACAATATTATTTTTTCATTTTATTAAAAATTTTACAGGATTTGGATTTTATAATTTACTTTAGCTTTCAAATGGTGTCATTTCAAAACGGAAGATGTCGCTCGCATCCTCGACTTTTATCCCAGACATGTTCCAAGTTTCGATTCACTGATTTCTTGTGATTGCGTTTAGAAACTTAAAAAGAAATAACATTTATTTTTATATTTACTTTTGTTCCATTTGGGTACATTATTCAGTCTCCAATTGTAAATAAAATTTCTAATAAACAGCAGATGAGAAATCTTAATATGAGAAATTCGTTAGAAAAGAATTTAAATTGTAGACAAAAAAATCTGCTGATTTAATATCAAATATTTAATATATGCATTTTTAAGTGATTTTTTGTTACTATAAATTAGCAAGATCAATAAGAAATAATTAAAAACGGCATAAAAAAGCTTTACTTATAAAAAGTATGGCATTGGCATAGTTGTTCTACATTAAACAATTCAAAGCTATAAAGTTAAATTTAAAAACATTGGCTTTCCCTAAGAATATGAAATTTAGAATTTTTTTGAGATATTACACAAATCTGAACAAAAATTTGTTAGAGAAATTTATTTTTCTTATTATTGGATAAAGGTGATATTCAGTTCTTTGTTCGAAAAATAAGGCGAATGTATCCGAAAAATCTGTCCCCATATACCATGAAGTTAGTATTCTACGACGGTCTAGAAACCAGAGCCAAAGAATTAAAACAATTCCTTTTCCTTGACCCGAGAAGTAGTTGACAATTACAATTACAGCACACGTTTGCTTTCGGGCCCATAAAAGGAAATATAAAGACGAGAACATGCTTTCAAGGGAATACGATCCTTTAAAATATAAGAAAAAAAAATCTCCAAGTACTTGTCCACAAATAATCTTTAGCCCCAAGAAACGACACGAATACACAAAAGAAAAAAAAGAGTCTCGCGAAGAATGATGAAAACGTTTTCTTCGTAAAAGAATACGTTGTAAGTTTGATACATTGTAATAACATAAAGCTAAGGAAGATTTTTATGGTTCACATAAGAAAACAGTCTGAGGATACTATTTATATAAATAAATTTGTAAAGTGTGACCTCCCATGCACCAGGAGAGTCTCCAGGATTCAATAATCCGATAACAAGAAATAATAGACAATTAATTTGGCAAGAAAATAAAAAAATGATTTAATTGACTTTTAAAATCTACATATATTGTAAATTGGGGGTACCAAACAAAAGGAAAATATGAAGAATCTTATCCTAATTAAACATAAGCTGAGAAAAAGCAACAATTATTGATTCAGATGATCAAATAACTATTGATTCGCATTCAGTAGGCCTGTCTCGACTAAAGTGCCATACACCGTATTGGGCAGTTCCATATAGCATCATCATTGTTTCCACTTACTCAGCACTAATGAGAGAAAGAAGGAATTACACACTATTGACCAATTACCCATAAGGCAACTGGCATAACCACACCACAGGAGACAACAACTCAACAATACATCCTACTGCACATATAGGGTATGAAATCATAACCTGCATCCAACACGGTTCCTGTGCGATTCAAATATCCAACATAATAACTCTTCCAAACAACAGCATTGTTAAGTACTCTTGACCAAATGGTCAATTCAGAACACGCCAACTAATCCAAAAAACAGGATCAAGAGATCCTCTACATGATCCTCTGTTATTGCTCCTCATTACATATAATAAGAACAGTATATCAGTGGCTAGCATAACAGTTAGGAATAATATTCCTTTACAATTTATTCATTTGCTCGGCAATTTAAAACAACAAGCATAATCTGTAAAACCCTTCTGCAAAGAAAACGCAAACAACTTCCTTGATAGTTGTTGCATGGGAATTACAAAACCATAGTCAAACCTCATGGGTTAAGATTCACATGAGACAAACTATCTTAATGCATAGGTATCGAGGAAAACACCTCAGAAAATTGGCAGCAATTGTATGAACAAGCTAACAAAGTAACTTGAACTAGACAATGTTTGATATGAACATCTGAGAGAAATATTCTAATTTACAATTGTATGAACTTATCAATATTACATTGCACTGTGTATAGGAAACATCTCAAAGACTTAAAGAGTCTAGGCTTACAGCAATCCATAGTAACACCCAAGGACCTTGATGAGAGAAGAAATAAAATGATATTAATCATTTCCTACAAGTAAAATGTTCATTGTAGGTTAACAGCATAAGCACTTGCAAAGATTCCCGATTAACGCATCTCAAATAAAGATTCCGAGTTGACATCTTTATCTTTGAAGACGGCACAATTATATCGACCTACAGCCTTAACTCCAAGGGATATAAACAAAAGGAAAACAAACTTATAGACTATCAAATAGTCAAGTCCTCATACGGAGCAATGGTCTCTGCTCCACTCCTTTCACGACAGTTCCATGTATAATAAATAAACAGCTAATTTTCACATCCTTAAATAACACACAATCCGAATTGCTGCACCAACACCTTCTACAGAAGAAGGCCTGCAGACAAAAACTATATACATTGTTACATCATCATCAAGCGGCCAAATTTAGGGCCTATTATTGGTAGAAATACGATGATGATGTAACAATGTATACACCTTTTGACCTCAGGCCTTCCCTCTAGGAAGTGTTGAATAAGCGTTACAACAAGCAATTTACTATAAGCAGGGGAATTGATTATTGTAGACACTTAACTCAGCAATGCAATAAAATATAGAAAACCAAATAAAATAATTCATTACAAGGAGCTTATAATTTAATTAACAGCAAATTCAAAAATTAGTATGTCACAAAAACAATAATGACTCGTAGACCTGGAGGAAATGCTTTCTTCTCAGTTATGTCGTAAACTGTTGCCCGATGTCACGTGGTAAAATTAGGGACACGAGACGGAACTTAATAAACTAATAAGGAAATGATTTATTTCACTTAAATTCGGCATACGTTGTGGCTTCAAAGGATGATGTCGCTTACAATTCCTGGAAACAAACCATGAACAATTTACGTTGTACGTTTGGAGACAGAATTATCTCATGTCGTGGTGACATTAACTAATTATCAAGATCTACCAACTTAACTGCACTTTTCCCTCTGGGAATATTTAAAGGAAAAGGGCTACATCAATAAACCAGGGAAGAGGAACACAAAAGACGACTTTTACGCATTCAGTCGAGAAATTTACGAGCTATAGACAATGTAATTCTTTTGAGACCACGCGCGTATGCTGCTTAGAGTCAACATTTTGAGCGATTTTTTATTTAACTTTATTTAATTTTCCAAGCTTGTTAAAGACATGTCAGTTTTTGTTAATATCGTCAGTCCCTGCGTTTCTTTTAGCGAATCCTAGAATAAAATTTAATTTTTTTTTTTTTTTACTTAATTTACAAATGTTTTTACTATACAAATGCTCGATCCGTCCTCTTCTGGTGACTCGACAACGTGAATCCTGTAATCTTGCCCATGTCACATTCGTTCCAAAATATCAGCGTTAATGATAGAAGCTGCATGCAAATGATTCCTTGGCGGAGCTCTAGTAAATTTCTTAGATAAAGAGGCACGCAAGCCTTATCGTTTAGATAACCTCAAAGGAAAAAGTCACAAGGAGTGAGGTCAGGTGATTTGTTGGGCAAAAGGCCGAGTCCCCGTCAGACTTATGATCAAAACTTTTATGCAAGACAATTAAATAAGTGATGTTCAACATATACAGTTCAAATAGAAATAGATAGGACTTGAAGTATCCAATATTTACAGATGTACAACATATAGAGGTGTCCCGCTCTTCAGGTTTTACTGTATTAATTCACTGGATAATCAATTTCAATATGAAATGAGTTTCTCTAAAGTTTATGCCGCAATCATCCTTTGAGTATGATTTCTAAGTCTTCGAAGATCCGACTCTTGTTTTAAACAAAAGTTTCTTTTAAATAGAACTGTAGTAAGGTTATACAGGATGGATACAAAAATGAGCTCCTCCCTCTTTTAATTTCATAACCGAAGCAGATATGTCAATTTTGATGAATCCAATGAATAGGAAGTTGTGGGTGACCTATCCCATGGTGCACATGGGATGATGATCCCAAATATGCAAATTAGGACACATTCAAATTCGTAACAGATACACGAAAAATTCCAATTGAAAACTTGTTCAGCATGGAATTTCGAACAAAACAAAAAAATATTCCAAAACCCGATGAACGGATCACCACAGTCCAAAGCAGAAGATCATGTTGACCATTTCAGCAACAGTGTAGCTTGCCATCCTGGAATGGGGAAGTTGCATGAAAATTTTAAATTATTGTTTTCTATAGTATTCGTTATCAATATCAAGGAATAGTAATTCGTTTGTGAAAAAAAATTATAGTTATTTTTTTAAAAAATGTTAAAGTTGACACCACAAGAAAACGGTATGTCATAGCCTGAGAGTAATATGATGTCACTTGCCTGCTCCCCACTATCAACGACAATGGTTAAAGCCTTGAGATGGAGCTCACGTACACATAAAATCATTGCGTTTGATGGAAAGTGACGTCAGATATCGTTTTCGTTGGGAGGCGTGGTTTCACGTTTTTTAGCGCTAATTTTAATAGGTTTCTTTAATATTTCTAATAAATTTAACAACGATTTCGTATTCAGCATAACACAATCTGTATGAAACAGTGCCTTTTATTTGCTTTTCGTCATGAAAGTGAATGATGTTATTATAGTAATTTTTGTTGAACATTCAAATGTCTTTGTAAATTGCATAGGATTTTGGAAAATGTCTTTAGTTGAACATGTGATAGTTGGTGATTCGTTCATCGGATTTTGGAAAATTTTTTTTTGTTCGGAATTCCATGCTGAATAAGTCTTCAATTGGAATTTTTCGTGTATCTGTTACGGTTTTTAAGATAGGATTTGAATGTGTCCTAATTTACATATTTGGGATGATGAAAAGTGCATCATGGGATAGGTCACCCACAGCTCCCTATTCAATGGATTCATCAAAATTGACATAGATGCTTCGGTTACGAAAATAAAAGGGGGGGGGGCTTATTTTTGTATCCACCCTGTAAAATAATCACCGACTTTACCAGCATAAATTATGCGGTCAAGTAACTGAAATAATATAAATTATTAATTATCTAATGACTCACTCCAAATTGGACGATTTCCTTTCCCTTTCAGTTTCACTCTAAAACAGATTTAAAGATTTATAGCGCCCTGTTTATATAATTCCGGCATTTTTATTGAAGTTTTTGAAATTTATTAAAATAGGCTTCCCTTTTGCTTAGTAGCGTTTTTTGAAAACGTGAGAAATATGAATGTTCCATATAGCAGACGGAATCCTTGGTCTTACTGAGTATCTTTGCTATGAGAGCATTAGGCCAATTATCTACATTACTCCGCCTTTACTTAAATGTTCCATGGGTTTAATCATGCATTAGAATGATAATTACCCATTGGCTGAACTGATCATTTCCTATCAACATCAACCGTTGCTAAGAGTTTGGAAGTGTTTCACCTTTGAGCCACCTAATCTTAATCTCTAAGGCGCACTTCTCAGTTTCTGTAATAGGCTACCAATGATTCTACCGCTTTCAGGTTCTCTTCAAGTCTTTATATCCAATGGAAATGGTGTCCTGCATGAGTTAGAATCTTAAAGGAGCGTGTATGAGTCTATTTATTGTAGTTGGCAACTTTTATTGAGATTTTCTTGTCATATTTTTATCTATATATTTTTTACGTAGTTATCAATCTATCGATTTCAATTTCTATTTCCTTCTTGTAAGTTGCAAAAATTTATTTCTGGGTGAACGTACGGTTAAAAACAGCACTGCGAGGAATTTTTAAACGGCTTAAATCTGGGCTCCGCTTCTCTTTTGCTTTGAATATGATTTTAAATTGTTTTCTTCAAAATTGAGACTAAAGAGTTGGGTTAATCCTCTCCTCTTTCGAATCCCTCTTTAGTTATTTTTCTTTTAATTTTTTGTTTGCTTTGTTTAGTTATATGTTGGGCTTTTATCCATTAATTTCCCTATAAACTTGTTTATTACAAAAGATAGAATGTAGAGATCGAGTAGGTTTCTACGAACTTAATCTATTCCATTTTTTCGAACGCGATAATTTTATTCTTTTAAAAACTTTTGGTTTAAAATTAATTATATTCTATCTATCCTCTTTATTTCTCTTTTATCTTTACGGTGTCGAGAATGTTAAATAGCCATTGGATCTATTTGAAACTCGATTGCCGAGAGCGCTAAAGCGCAGGTATTGTCGCATGTTCGAATCACATTGAGTGCATAGATGCTTGTTTGTCTCTTTACTAACAAGCTTGGAAGACCAAGCAAAACCTCAAAAATAATTATTAAAAATTAAAAACAATTCCACCTGGCTTTCAATTGCTGCTGTTGCTTTAATAACTAAGCTGCATTGCAGCGAAGCTTTGCTGGCGGTGTTTTCGTCAGCTTTAGGTCTTGAAAAATTAATTCCTCTTGTTATATTGGAAGAATGAGCACTGTTAAGAATTATGACTTGAGGGAATGCACAACGGATGTTGGGGTTGTGGAGTGAATAACAGAGGAATGCAACTTTCCTTTTCAGTGGTCAGTAAACACCACAATCTCATCGAGGAATGTGGCGATTCTCCTAACGCATAATTGTTCCAATCGGCAGTGAATAAACAGATTAGCGTTTCCTCAAATACTCTCTTAGCACATGTGACAGAGAACGATGCTTTAAAGGTTTGAGATTTTTTAGATATGGTAATATTCAGGCCCAATTGAATCTTGACAAGGCACGTTTGTGTATAATCTAAAGAGTACGTCAGCGAATGCTTCTATAATAAGCAACCATTCCTGTAATCGGTAATCTTTCAAATCTTTGTGAACTCAAATCTACATCATAACATCCATTTGAAATCTAATTTTCTCTTTGTTTGCTCATTTTGCCAGTCTGAGGAAAGCTGCAAACATTCATCTTTTGCATCACATTTACAGAAGGCAGAAATCGCAACACTCCAAAATTGATAGTATTCATAAATACTGCACTCCAGGAGTGAATAAACGAATTCAGAATCTTATCTCGTGGCTTATTTGATCCCCATTTTCGTATGTGCCACAGGAATGATCATACGTTAATGGTTCTAAACGATTATCACACGAGCGGCTCCAGAACGACGACAGTCCACATAACTCAGCGTGCTTATTTCTATAAAACTGTTCTCGTCTGGAGGAAAAAATTCCCGCAAGGTATTTTTATCAAAAAATTGACACAGGCATTTCAATAGTATAAGCTACATAGATCATAATTTACTATCACGTTCAATTCAAAAGAAAATGACTCGACAACATACATAAAAGCCGCAGATCTGATTTCAACTTGATTGCTAGCACTCCTTAAGGATCATGTCTCTTTAATAGGGAAAAATGAAAGAAATTTAATGAATGGAGAGATGAATGGTGATTTTCCCGTAACAAAATTGCGGAAGGTTTTTTCTCAGCGGTTCTATATGTTTTTTGGGGTGCTGAATCCGAATTTCAAGTTTGCTGCCTTATAGGAGGTCAGCTTTACATGAAAAACGCAAGAAACCTCAAAATTTTCGCACTTATTTTCAGTTTTTCGCTTATATCGCGAAAACTATACGTTTTTTGAAGATGACCACTCTATACAAAATTAAAGTAGACAAAATGTCCTACAAAATGGACTAGTCAACTTTGATTTTCTGACGATCGGTATTGGCGCTAGAGCGCGCTGAACGATAGCGATTTTTTTGGCCCTTCTGCGAAAACTCTTAAATTATATATTTGCGATCTTATGTCTTCCACAATTATGACAGCGGCTGCTTCAACTAGGGCACGCTTTTCTTTTTTTTCTGGCAGCCTCTGAACATCTCGATACCAGGATTCATTAATGATTTGGTGTCCAGTGCTTTCGTAACGTACAACGTAAGGTTTGCTTGTTATAACCAAAATATGCTCGCCCTATTTCTGAATGAGGTGTCTTCTGATAGTGCTCGGATGCGGACGGAAATTACCTTCAATCTGCTCCATCAATACTTCCATGGTGAATTGACATTCCTCGTCTCTGTTTTCTAGAGCATCTTCCATCTCACCCCCAGGGGGTCTGCTAATTTCATGGAGAGTCCGTGGGGCTGGTGCAGAGAAAATGGTACTGCGAATCAGCTGCTACCAAATAAGAACCGGCTGTACACGTTGTACTACGCTCTAATTCATCATTTCGTTTTTTTTGCGAGTGTGAGCACATTTTCTCTAATGGCTAATTTCCTTGCAGGGTACACCAAATTGCGTTTTGAGGGAGGCTTTTTGATTTGTTTCTTGGCATAGTCCACAGGCACCTCTTCTCCACGCTGTTGAGAGAATTCCGATTAATGACGTGCCCTCTTTCACCAGATAATTTGTGTGGCCACCGACTAATCATGCTGCGATCGAAAGCATCCTCTTTATTCTCACAACACAAAAAACTGTTAGCTTTAAAGTCAAAGTCAGGGAACTTGAACGCAGCGGTTTGATTCAGGATTTTCTTGAGCTTTCTTAACATAAGCAGCAATAGACTTTTCTATCGCGTAATTCTTCCTGTATTTTTCATGAACTGCAATTTCAGTGTTCCTCTTAAATATTACAATCTTACCATCATGTCTCTTCTTACTAGCTTGAATGAAAGATTTCAATCCTTTTTCTCTCACAACACTCGTCTGTGTCCCATCTTCTAACAGTTTGTCACAAATTACACATTCCGGATGAGACATTATGCTGACTAAATCACCAATTGCGGAAAAACATCATATCATTAATAAAGTGAGTATTCAAAAAACAAGAAAATTAAATAAAAAACATTTTGTAAACACTTTAACGCCATCTATTGATAAAGTCTTGAACAATATTCTTCATATAAAAATTAAATTAATTAATTGCCACTAATTGATTAATTATTTAGTGGATTTTTTAATTGATTCATGTATTGTCATCAGGAGTAAGTAAGTGTGCAAAATTGCAAGTCAATCGGTTAATATGAAGTAACTTTAATATCGATTACAAAATTCTACCCAAACAAACAGACAGACAAAGCAAGTAAAATAAAGTGTGTTAAAAATATATTCCTGTATTTGGTCCCTAAAAATGTTATTCCCTCAACAGTTGATTCATTGGTGAGTTGAAGGTGAATGTGAGCAACAAAAAGAATGAAAGGACCGCACCGTTAGGTAAGTAAAGGGAAGGAGCTGGGTTCGACCGTCCTCAAGGTGGCTCATAAAAAATATTCACCTCCACAAATAAATAAGAATCGCTGTTTTTCAGCGCGCACTGGCGTTGATACCGCTCATCAGAAAATCAAAGTTGACTAGTGTATTTTATAGGAAATTTTGTTTACTTTAATTTTGTGTAGAGTGGTCATCTTCGAAAGACACATAGTTTTCGCGATATAAGCGAAAAACTGAAAAAAGTGCGAACATTTTGAGGTTGTTTGTGTTTTTCGTCGTGAAGCCGACCTCTTACAAAGCAACAAACTTAAAATTCGGATTCGACACCCCAAAAATATATAGAATTGCTGAGGGAAAAAACTTCCACAATTTTGATACGAAAACGGCAGTTTTGAACACCGATTGACTGGGCTTTAAAACTTTTAGGAATATATTTTCACGATAAACTTTTTACAGTCAAATAATTACATACTAGCCTTAAGAAACTAAAGAAACTGAAACTCCTTCATCAGTTCTTTCTACTTAAGAAACTAAAAAACTGCCAAACAGATTCACTAATCGCGATTACACTGAAGGTACTTGGAGCCAGCATTATAGTCCAACGACAACATGTATTCATTAAAATTTTACTATAACGAACTTATCGTTCAGACGTGATCCCCGGAAGGGTCTGATCTGCTCACGCCCAGACAGAAGAGATTTTGAGATTACGGAAATATCTTCTCTTCAGGAAGAGGTTACCTTTTCGGTTATTGATATTTAAATTATCTAGCTGCCCAACTTCAAATGCAGGGAGATTGTGACATCTGAGATTCCGCCTTGCGAGTTGTTAAATAGAGTCGGAGTCGGTATCTTAACATAAAAGTAGACTTTACAGAATAGAGTAACAGAGCACGTTACAATTGAACGATTTGAATATGTAAACACTCACCCTAAATGTGATTGATGTTGACCCAGGCTATCATAGCCAGTTGTTGGAAGATAATTTTTTCGTCGAGTATGTCCCGATAGATCTCGAGTGACTTTTGAAAATTAATAAATAAAAACTGGAGTTAATGCTCCAATAATAAGGTAATGCTATTATTGGGAAAAAATAGAAGGAACAATTCCGCGACCTGGATTCGAACCAAGAACCACGAGTATCACGCTCGTCACCACTACCAATTGAAAACTGGGAGGCTAACTAAATGCCCATTCGGACGCCAAATATTTGTGTTCAGCCATTATTAAAATGTGCAAAAGCAAAGGTTTAAGCATTTCGACAGCAGAATTCAGCACTGAACTTGACCAAAACAGACAGGCAACGGTGGATGAACCAGAACATTCAAGAAAAGGTGAAGGCCCCTATCTGCAAGAACACCTTGGGGAAGTACTGAAAGTGAAGCTTCTCATCTTGAAATTTGAAAGTGATGTGGCAACTTTCACAAGTGAGAGACCACTTTATTAAAGACAGCATTCATTCAAATATTGCACGGGACCTATACAGGGTGTAAATGGACGACGTTTCACAAATTTAAGGATATGTAAAGGATGATGTGGTGAACATTTTTTTATTAATAAACCCATAGTCCCAAACGAAAAGCGACGGAGCCACAGCATGTTTGATGCTCTGTTTTGCGTCAAGCCGTGGAATGGCTGTCTGAATTACTGTGTTGTCACTACATTGGAATTTCGAGCGTGAAACCTAACGCGCGAACGTATTTCCAATGGAACCGTCCAGCGACCGTTGTATTATTGGTCAGGTGCAGCACTTTTGCTGAAAGCTAGGGTAAAGGCGGGTAAGCCATGCGGGTAAGTTTGCCAGTCATGTAAATTGGCCGCATTACGTATTTTTTTTTAATTTTAATTTTTAAAGTTTTCCGGACGGTACCATTTGAAAATAGCCTGCGAATCTTGCATAAGGCCTACAAGATGCAATGACAGGGGACATCGTAGTAAACGTGCCTAGTTCAATGCTTGACAAACCAGGACATCAAACAAGCTGTGGCTCCGTCGCTTTTCGTTTGGGACTATGGGTTTATTAATAAAAAATGTTCACCACATCATCCTCTACATATCCTTAAATTTGTGAAACGTCGTCCATTTTACATCCTTAAAATCTTGTTGATGTAACAGCGGTGTGTAGTGCATAAAAAGACATGCATTTTGTCCGCAATATTTCTTTGGTTAGCATTAACATGGATATGACGAAAGATTTTGAACAACTTCGAATGTGGCATGATTGTAGGTGCACGAAGAGCCGGTTTGAGCATCACGGAAACTGCTAATATCCTAGGCTTTTCACGTGTAACAATAGTATTTTGGGCTGATTAGAGAATGGCAGTTCAATAAGCGCAGCCGTGGCCAGAAAAGGCGTATGAATGAAAGAGGTAACAGAGGACTGGCAGGTATCGGCAACAGAAGGGCAAAAGCATGACATATTACGTCTCGGTACCATTAAATTGCACAAACAACAAGAAGATCGCTGTGAATTTGGTTTTTGCCCTATTTAGACAAAGACTGTGGATACTCTGGATAATCGTACCTTTCCAGAATCCAGGGAGCTGCTTTGTTGTTTCAATCCTAGCTCCAGCTAGACATTGAGAGTCAGCTAGATCCTCCTTTTTCCCCACGATGACTCACCCAACTCCTTTTTAAATACGTACACGCTTGGATCACATGCCCACAAACTATTTTGCATGAATTTGGATTAAAACAAATTTACATATGTTTCGCACTTGTTTCTAATTCATTGGCCCGTGTTTGTAGGACGATATGCTTTAAGGTTGAAGCTTCATTCCATCCATTGGATACTTTCTGAAAAAAGGCGTGACTACATCATTCCTTTCTTAAACACTCTTCTTTCATTGCTGGGCGTTGATTCTGCAATCTTTCTCGAAAATTACAGAGGGAAATCACAGAGAAATGTTCGCTTAATGTATGCAACTCATCATTTTTAAAGCGCAAGAAAGAGTGGGCCTGTCTGCAAACATAACCATTACACTACAGAATTTCACAGAATTTAGTTTTATTTTGAGTTCTCATAAATTTTCAACACTCATTTCCTATTCATGAAAATAATACAAGAGTATCTATCATCTTGTAATTACCTGCTTCCGTAATTTGAGTTCGAATCGTATAGAGAGATTTGCATAAATTTGTTCGGTGATATCATCGATCTTGAAGGCCAGTGAATGCTGTCACGTCCTTCGGACAAGACAATGAACAATAGATGTGATTTGTTCCCCAAAGATAAGACATAAAGCACAGGTGTCATCTAGTAATATCATAGTAAAATAACGATTTTTCTGATCGTGGAATTTTTAACATTCGCTGCGTTACAAATTTATGATGGAAAATATCCTGTCAGGGAAACTGAAATGGTTGACATTCAATAATTTATCAAAAGGAATTTTTCATTTCCTGCTTTAAACATGCAAAATGGTTCTGGAATTGAAGCTTACCTCTTGATACAAGGTAAATTCTTCTGCCAAGAGACCTATGCGATTACTTTTTTTTATATCTAATATTTTTGATATGCACAAGCAGAAAAAGCGCAGAGAAAATAAATTTATTTAAGATTTTAAGGTTCAATTGCGAGTTTCTTTCTTCCATGATTGAAAAGTCGTGTCCCTGATTCGAGTCCAGAGTACGGAATTTTTTCTTCCCTTTACGAAATTGTAAATACGGAAACTGTCGGAAAGATAGTAAAAGTGTAACTTCGCATGTGTTGACTAATCAGAGCAAGGAATTCGACTTTGGATCGTTATGAGGGAATAGCGTACCTAGGAAACGTTAAATTAGAATGTTAATCTGAAATGTACGTTAATTTGAGGTGCGTTAAACTGAAACTTTTTAACATGGACATTGACGTAGCATGCCTCTAATGTAACATGCACTCTTTTCAGCCTAATAAATGGTTACTGCAATGCCAATCATTTTGAACGACCTAAATAGGTAAAGAACGGGTGCACTGAAAAGTATGCTGTGAGTGAGTAAGTATATAATGACAATATATAGTATCCCATTTTAAAGTTTCCCTTGGAATATCTCGAAAACAACATGAAATCGAAAAAAAATTCCGAATGAAATTTATTTGTCTCGGAGGGGGCAATCGAATGGTACTAAAATAGACCCCCTCCCCAACCCCCTGGAATGGGGCGGGAGACAACTTTGAAATCTTAAATAGGAACCCCCATTTTTTATTCCAGGGGAAACTTTAAAATGGGACACCCTCTATAATGAGGAGTCGCCTTTTGTCATTTTTGAACTTATTATTTAGCAGTTTCCATTCGTAATGGATAAATTTCTCACGGATCACTCAGAAACAGATAAAAAATATTATTTTAATATAAAATATTAGATTATTCTAAATTAACAAGCTCCCTTCTCAAAATATAATTTTATAAATAAATCAAAATTAAATATAACAACATCAATGAATGAAAATGCTAATTCTTTTACTAAAGTAGTCGACTGTATGCGGTAGTCAATTCTTTTAATAATTCAACTCGAAACCATTTTAAACATGTCAAATGACAATTTTTCCATTAAAAAATAATGGACTTCTTCCTCGGAATATGCCTAATGTGTAATCGCCTGCGATCTCGTTGAAGAGAAATCAGATGCTTCCCATGTTGGCATCGAGCTTTCCGCTATAGACGGTGCTAAGCGGTAAAGTACACGAAAATTATTTAGTTACACCCCTGAAAGAGGAATGCCTGGTTTTTATATTTCAGTTTTACTAAGTTTTCAGATATCTGTCGAAATACGCCAGCGAGAACCTTTAAATCGTATTATGTTAAAGAATAAAGGTTTCGCTCTCGGTGATCGCGAAGACGCACTTCCTAAATTTCCAAATATGAGATGAAAGCAGGGTGGCTCAAACAATAACAAAAAAAAGAGAATATTCAAGAAAACCGTACAAACTGAAAAGCATCGGGTTAGAAATATTGAAGAAATCCGTTCTTCTGCCGTTTTCATCGCAACTGAAACAAGAAAAATACTGTACTTCTGGTGAATATGTCAGTATCATAACTATTATAGAAAGTTGTGCAATTCGGGTTATAAAGGCAGAGCAGCTGCATAAAAGCCACAGCGTAAATGAGAAGTACCATTCTGATGTTCTGTCTTTCCTGGACTATGGGCGACTGGAAGTTGTTCTTTGCGCTTTTCACTCTTACAATCTGGACGGTTTAGATTTGTGCGATAGATATTTTTTCAACTGTTATATTTGGTAGAGACTCTATAATGATATGTAGTTGTTCTATGGCTTCATCTGAGGAATCAACAACGTATGCAATAGCGACTACGTTTTCGTTATTGTAAGAAAGCGTCCTCTTTGAATTAGATAACCCGTCTGTTTGATTATTTTCGTGGAATGTTTACTCTTGCAAAATATTATTCTTCTTCTTAAAGTAGCACTGATTCCTCGAAGGAATATTACGCCAAACCCAGGGACACGATCTGCGCCCTAACGCTCTCGGCCAACGAACCGGCCTGAAAAATATGCAAAATTGTTTTTGCAAATTATGATCATTTTTTTAAAAAAAACGTAGTAAATCATGAACATTTTTGTGAAAATTTATTCAAAAAATAACAAATCGTCTAAAACCGTGTTTCCCAAATTGTGGTTCGCGAAATTATTCAGGGGGCTCATCAAAATATTTTTGTTTTGTATCATTATGTTTGTATATTTATAAATCAGTGGTTCGCGCAACTCAGATCTTAGTGAAAGTGATTTGCGAGTTAAAAAGTTTTAGGAACCGTTGGTCTAAAAAGTACAAGCCTTCGCTTGAATGAAATAAAAAATGAAAATTCCGTTGAATCTGGTTTGGCTGAAGCACTTTTTTGGGTTTTCTGCCAAAATTTAAGAATCCTGAAGTGTATCTCGTCGTCCTGGACAGTTTGACCTTACTGGACAGTCGTCCTGGACTGAATGTGGTAGTTTTATAGAAATGTCCGCTGTATCTGTCAATCTTTAGGACTATTTTCTTGTAAGTGATGTGGAATTGTTTGAGTGATCTATTTAGAATCATCATCTCATTAAATCACCGAAAATTACCGAAATCCCGAAAATCGAAATTCCGAACACCGATATCACGAACGCCTAAGTTAGAAGACGTAGATGAAGCATGGCTGACAATCTGTGCGGAGATGCCTAATGTAATGCATTTGGACCAGTTTATGGACTACATTGTTGAAACGTGCATTGGGACGACGATGAAAATAATGCTTAATTTCCCATTGAAATTTGGAACCATTTTCGTACTTCGGGACCACGCACAACAAATCATGTCGAAGGCTGGCACAATTGTTTAAATCGTGCAATTGGAAAAAAGTCACGTTTATAGAGGCGATCAAAGACCAACAAGATAAATATAAACGCGATATGATGTTGGATGTTGGTCACAACCCTTCCCGAAAAAATTCAAAATACGCCCAGTTAAATAAGAAAATAGAAAACTTAAAATTATCATATGTGAACGGTTCAAAAACTGTAATGCAATTTCTAGATTGTGTGAAATTAGTTTCCTTAAGTGATACTTTGTTAAAAAAATCAAAAATCTCCGTATAATTAATTGCATTTTTTATAAACACTTTACACCAAAATGCTTTTAATAAATAATTAATATGTAGATCTAAAACCATTGAATAATTTGTCAAGATCTGACAAGTTTATTTCAATTAAAATTTTATTTTTCTAATTTTTTAAAGAACAACGTTATCAAAAAAATTAAATTCTCGGGATTTAGGCTTTTGGGATTTCGGTTTTCAGAATTTCGGTGGTAAACTGGTTTTCTGAATTTCGGTTTTCGGGATTTCGGTGCTAAATCCTTAATTCAATAGAACAAATTAGAATTTGAATTTCGAATAGATCAAAGGCTATTTAACATCCTTGATACCGAAAAGGTAAAAGAGAAAAGATGTATGCATCAATGCGTTGCCAGGTGGACCAAATAATCATTTGATGTAATTTCTAATCTTAATCGCCGTTTCCTTTAGCACATTCTTTGTTAAGCTGGCATGCTCTTGTATTGTTGTAGTTATTGTTGTAGGTATTCATAATATTAGGTAACACAAAAGTTCTTGCCGTTTTTAATTCCGGAAAACAAAATGATGTACACAAAAAGTAGCGTATCGCTAGTCCCCAAAGTAATCCCCATTGGCATCTAGCACCTTTTGTCAACGTGTCTCCAGTTGATCAATCCCCTGGCTGTAAAACTTGCTGGTCTTGGGACTCAAAGAAGTCCGTGAGTGCCTTTCGCAGATCTGTATCATTGGTGTAGGATTTTCCACGAAGATGGTTGTCCAGAGAATGGAAAAGGTGATAATCATTTGGAGCAAGATCTGGTGAGTAAGGTGGATGACACAAAGTTTCCCAGCCAAGCCGCTCTATGGTTTCCGTGGCCACTCGCGCCACATGTGGCCAGGCATTGCGATGAAGGAAGAGTACCCCTTTGCGATTCAGCAATTCTGGCTCCTGCTGCAATGCCTGTTGCACACGTTCCAACTGCTGGGAGTACAGGTTCCCAGTGATGATTTGGCCAGTTGATAGCAGCTCGTAGTGAACCATTTAGCGTCTAGTCCACCAGACACACTAGACTACGGGGTTCATCAGAAATGGCAAATTCTCCCGAACTGAATTGCTGGAACCAATGCCTTGCGGTGCGTTCATTCACAGCATCATCCCCAAACGCAAGACACATTCGGCGACTTGATGTTGCTGCTGACAAGCCCACCTTGAAGTCATAAACCAAACAACACCTAACCATCTCCTTCGATACCTCCATTTGTCTTCACTTCTGCACGAGATGTGAATGCCCAACAGGCTAACCTTCCTGCTCCTTCTGACAGATTTTGGACCGCATTGTACACTCATTTGCATATCTTCTATTACTTCCTTTTATGGTAAAAACTTTTGTGGTTACCTAGTAGTATTAATAATATTCATATCAATTAATAATGTATTAATAAGTGGATGTATATACCACTAGGGCCTCAGTGTTTTCAATTAATTTTCTTCACAAAATTGCAAATTAGCAGAGAAGCGTATTACTTCTCGGACAGCATTTACAGAAAAAAATCTCATATTAAAGTGAATTTTATAGCTTAAAGAAACATTTCCTGGAATTTGCAAACTACTGCTGTGTAAGATAATTTTTATATACGATAAATGATTTATTTATTTTATATATCTACGCCGTGCACGCATATCCGCACGTAGGTCGTTTGCGTGTGCGTTATGCCTCTTCATAATTTCTGAGCCCAGAGCATGAAAAGAAAATAGAACGATAGGTTATTGATAATTTATTTCATCCAATAAAGTGACCAATAGTCCCCTTTATAGAAATGCGTGCGGTTTCAATATGAGCAGGAATATTGCGAAAAAGCAAGTCTTCGAATCTGCAATAAAAAGCTATCGCACACTTTCACCGCTTCCTAGAGACTCCACCCAATGACAACGCGCAAGATCGATGACTGTTCAATTGTCTTTAAAGAAGCCCATCGTGGTCTTTACAGCACACCAATGAAGTCTTTTTATTTACTTTTTTTCCCTTTCTAGCATCGCTGTAAATTTGATGAAATGAAAAAAAAAGAAGGATCATAACGTCAGAATACAGTACTCTAGACTGTTTAATGATTTACATTCCTATCAGGGTTATCCTTAGAGAAACTATTATTGTATGAGCGCATCTGCTCGGTTGTTTGTATAGAAACTTTGAACTCTTAAAACGAAACGAGCGAAAAACGAGCAAAACTCTGAAACAAATAAAACATTTTCTATTACCAAATAAAAGATGTTAACACGATAAATAAATATAGTCTCAACTACAAAATGATTAACATTAAAGATTTAATCACAATAAAATTGGTATCTACTATAAAATAGTGAAAAGTAATTAGGTGGAGGCTGATAAATAATATAAGAATGTGGAGATAAAGTCAAAAAAGTAAATTTTAAGAGTCTTAAAATTCTAAAGCACTTTGTATAGGCTAAGTCAAAACGATTGGTACAAAAAAAAAGCTGCCCTCCATATATCGCTAAAATTAAGTAGAGAATGATAGGTTATGCCTGTAAGTTTTATCCAATAAAGTAACAACCCCGCCGTATGCGAATTACTCACTTGGAGCGCTTTAACTCAAAATGAAGGGACCATGCAGGGAGAAAACATCCGCAGAACTTGGTAAAGAAGAACCAAGCCTCTACCACACTTACAGTGGGTAATGCCGCGGGTAAAGAGACGGCTGCGAGGGAAAAAGTATTGGCCGACCATCGATTTCCGCAGAATCTAGTTGAAAACTTTGTGGTGAAAGACATGGTTTTTGTGCTTCCTATGCCGCAGAACTTGAAAGATGTAAAGCAGCGTATAAAAAAGCGGTAGCCTGGATTACGCCGAACATGGCTGAGATGGGTTTGGTACGAGTGAGACTATCGCCTTAATGTTTGCCGTGTCACAAAGAGCGTCGTGTCAACCAAACGAACAAACTGGGGCATGTTACCTAAATAAATTATTTTATCGTATTAACAAGTGGTAAATGAAAGCCTATAATGGTGACTACTGAATGGTTGAGATGAATCCGCCTACTGAATACACTCACTGAAGCTAATCCATACCAAACATATCCTGAATTAGCCAGAAAACTCTCTGTGACAGAGGGAATATTGCATAACCAACTTCGCATACTGGGAAAGGGTCAAAAAATTGAATAAATGGGTCCCCATGCTCAGTGCCTGACCACTTACTCTTCCTTGCTCCAACGTCATCATAGAGAACCACAACTGGCTCTAATCATTACATACCATGATGGCCCTTTTCAATAACATTTATCGCTCCTACCAATAGTTATCACCAGCGAAATATCCTAGAAAGATCCCAAAGTAGGACCTACATCCAAATAACGTGTTGTGGACTGTTTTCTGAACAGCATTTGGAGTAGTGCATTTTGAGGTCATCATAGCACATGTCTTCAACGGGCTCGTCAGAAACTCCTCCAACAACAATCCGCATTGGTAAATCTCAAAGGCCCCCTTCTGCTGCAAGATAATGCAAGATTGCACACAGCTTTACAGACCCGTTCAAAGATTATGCAACTTGAATGGGAAACTTTTCCACCTCTATACTTATTTGACGTGCCTCCCATGGATTATCACCTGTTTATCTCATTGAATAATCAAATGCGTACACGATGGTTTAGAAATCGTCATGCTCTAGATTTGCAAGATTTTTTTCACCTCCAAACCAGATTTTTTCCCTTTAACTTGTGATTTCCTCATCCGTTGGAGAGATTTTATTCATGTGAGGGGGATTATTTGGATGAATAAATTAAATGTCTTTCTAAGTTATGCAAGTGCAAATATATCACTGAAAATACGCAAGAACTTTTTGAATGACCTGATATGGAACATATCTCCAGAAATATAAATATTGGTGGTCAGTAAAATAATATGTCCAGATGTAAAGAAAATAATCTCCTATTTGTTCATTAATCAGCAAAATAAATGAAACATATGCTTTGTTTCGTCTGTCTGCAATAGATAAATATTATTAAGCAATTTCATATTCAACTTACATCAAGATACTAAATGGAAATTCACACGTGATACACGTATGCATTATTCTAACTTATAAGAAATTTAAAGTATAATAAATTTATTATTACATTGTAATATGAAATATTTAATTTAATCATTTTTTAAAAAATATATATCGAAATAAATATTGCTTTTAGTTTTGGAACGATCTGAATCAAACTTTATAAATAATAATTTTTTTCAATACAGCTCTTCCACCTCAAGAAAATTAATGAACGCGTGAAAGTTAAGAAAATTTAAATAATTATGGTTGCTCAAGTTGTAGTAAACCTTAGCCAAATTTTGTTACTGACTCTCGTTATTTTAAAATATTCTTTTTAATTTAATTTGTTTGTAAATACTAATTTATTTTATTGCGATTAAATCTTAATTTTATTACTCATTTTGTAATTGAGTTTTAATTTCTTGTTGTTGAATAAAATGATGTTAATTTTCAAACGTCGGGTGGCATTAGCATTTTAATATGTTTGAATTTTAATATTTATTATTTCTTTTGTTTTAATGAAATGATAAGTTTGTATTCATAATTATTGCAGGTAGAATTGAGCTTATTCGAATTCTAGAATTTGAAAGTCAAAATGCAGCCATCTGCTTTAGACTAGGGATTCTCTGAAAAAAAAAATTCCTTGGCCGCACCTGTGTTTTTCCACTTAAACTATATTGAAGACGACGATACTGAAGGTGACTGCATTTTTAGACCTCTCCCCCCTTTAGACAACACGTTGCCAATCTTCAGGCAAAAGGAGCCAAGTAATTCTAGATGATCTTAAAGATGCCAGAAAGAAGGACTTGAAGGGTGAAATATTCTGTTTTAAAGTAATAGAAACTCCTTCGTTTTATGCATAGAGATTGATTTAAAAATGTGAAAAAGCAGCTTTCTCTTGCGGAATGTTTGTGTGAATTGCAAAAATATAGCCTTAGTTTCGATTATATCTTAATTAAAAAAGGAGCGATTAGATAATTAAATAACTAAGAAAGTAACTCCTTTTTAATTAGAAAAAGCAAGAAATGAATATAGAAAATAAATCAACGGACTGTCCATCTACAGACCTTCCTTCAGTTTCAATTATATCTCTAACTGTTCTACCTACTTATTACAACCTTCTCCTGTGATTCATCTGAGATTCATCTGACCTCTGCTAGACCTTTTCTCCACCTGCTTCCCTCCACTAGATCAAATTTGTCTTCACCTTCTTATGAACACCTTCTACCACCACCTTCTTCTGTGCTTCACCTGTATATCATCTGACCTTCATCTTCAGTTTACCTTCCATTAAATTTAATATTTATATTTTATTTTTTATTTTCTATTTTCATTTCTTTCTTTTTCTAATTAAAAAGGAGTTTACTTTCTTAGTTATGTAATTATCGATTATATCTTGTTTATCATGTTCTTATCTGTTTTTATCCAGGTTGTATGCTAACAGAAGGGGTTAGTGTTGAGCGTTATTGGTGAAACAAATGATCTCTTTGGCTAGTATAAGAAACAGATCATTGGTGTTCGTTTAGTTCCAGCATCTTAACCATAACAGTATAATTTTTTGATGTTGCAAAAGTAATGATCTGTATGAAATTGATGGAGGCCTTGCAGTACATATCGGGAAAGAAAACGCACAGAATTTCGGCCCGTTTCGCCTTTTATTCCTGGCTTTATCAAGGATACAGATGATTGGTTTGGTTTGGTTTGCTTGGTATTAACGTCCTTTTCAATTGCCATAGTCATTTCAGGACGGCGTTATAGGGGCCGCAAATTTTGCCTCGCAAGGGCTCTTTTAACGTGCAGCCGGCAAACGACTAAACGGGATCAACGGCTTTACTTCCCTTCCGAAGGAAGTGCGTGATCTCAGGATATTCCCCTTGAAAAAATCCTCGTCATCCTCGGCCGGGGTCGAACCCGCGTCCTCGGGCATCAGAGGCGATCACGCAACCACTGAGCCACCTAGGCCGATAAGGATACAGATGAAGAGTCACGCAAGATCCCTTTTTATACGAGGGGTTTTCGGAAAGTAAGGTCCGTTTTGTAATAAAAACAAAACTACTATACTTACTTTCAATTTTTTTTTCTTTACCAGATTCTATGTATCTTTAACTATTTTTCCACGTAGTTTCCAAGTTTATTTAAGCACTTAAAATAGTTCTTAAGGTACTTCCGCATGATCACTTCATAGAAGCTGCCGCCGGTGAAGAAAGTCACGCAGTTTTCACTTGTTCATTGTCGCTGAAATACTGGCTGCCGATGAACTCCTTATTTTTTAAAGAAGTATTCTAACTGTCAGATCTTTTATTTGGGAACAACTTGACCACCCACCTTACAGTCCGGACCTCGCGTCCAGTGGCTACCACCTATTCCGGGATCTAAAGAAACAGAGAAAAGGCAGTTTGTTTTTGCACTTGACAACTAGGACGTTGAGCAAGCACTGGGTGGCTTGTTTTTTAAAGAAGTATTCGCACTGTCGGTGTAGCAACACAGCAATCAGCCCAACCCGCTCTCTTGTCTCGTGTCAAAAATATTTTTTTCCTACACAAAAAAAAACGTATGAATTTCCATACAGAAAAATTTGTTTTAGAAATAAAAAGAGGTGAATGATTTGGGAGGTGTCATCCGAATATCGTCGATATTCTATCGATAAAATAATTGAAAAATTTATATTCAGTTTTTCTCAAATCATTGTAAAAATTTATATTCAGCCCTTTCTACAACGTTTTTACAGTCGGGGGTGCTCCCCATGTTTGAGGCAGCGATGCTGACTCGTTTCCTACCTAGTTGCTTAATTGATCTTCCATCTTTGGCTTCCCATCTTCCAGATTCTCGTAACTGTTCGACACTGCATAAGAGCCCTTAATTCCTTCCTGGCTATTGCACAATAGAGTGAAGACTTAGTAATACTATATGTTAGCACTGGCTGATATTTACAGAGGTGCATTGCCCTTTTTTCTTCCAATTATCCCTTAGAAAAATTTTCTTGAATTTATTCCAAATTTTGACACCGTTTTGTTTTTATTTTTATCGGCATTTGCGCTCGTACATTACGTTAACATTTTATATGCCTGGAAACTTAGAACAACATTTTTGTTATATCTCATATTTATGAAGGCATTTTTTTTTTTTAGCTATTTACAGATTATATTTACGAATCCGCGACTGTGCATGTAAGAACTTTATCTTGAGTAATCTACATGACTAGTTTGTTAAATAGAGAAAATCATGAATGACTCGATTCTTTTTGGCAAAGAAACAGATGGAAAGACAGCCAAAATTTTGAAGAGACTGTTTATTTATTTTTTGCAGACAAGGCAGATAGTAAAACATTTTAGTTTTAGAAAGTTTTCTACGCTCAGAATCAAGTCTAAAGAGGACCGACGAGTAATATTAACGCAAACAAAGAATAAAAATTGCTTGGAAGTTATCACATATTTAAAGAGATTATCAGTATCAGTTATTGATTACGCAAAGATTTTGGAAGGTTGTTTTAATTTTAATCGTATGCTTATTTTGAAAATGAATTCAGATTTTATTCATCAAGTAAGGATTTCTCACAAAATGCAGATAAAATAACATTTTTAATCTGAGTGTATGCAATCGCAGAGTGTATTGTTACCTCCGGAAACGGAGTAATTGGACTCTTTAAGGTATTCCTAGGTTAGTTGGCGACGACTATAATACTGTCCATTTTCATAAAACTAGGAGTAAAAGAGGCATGCCGCTTTGCGAACAAACCTTATGTGATAGCGCAAAACGGTTTTCATGTTTGAAATCAGGGTGTTAAAATTAGTAAAAGTCCTGAAAAATTTTTTGACAATAAAACCATCGCAGATTTGTGTTATCTCATATAAATTATCAAAGAGGGTATATTATTAAGTAAACGTTTTCTGATTTATGATTTTGGACCTACCTAACTTTTAAAGAGGCTATAGAGATGCATATAATCACATAAGCTTTATCGTTGCTGTTTAGGCCACAGTTTTCTTATACACAGGTTCTAATAATCAAATTTTCGATGTCGATTTGAGTCTTGCTTGCCTATCTCCAGAACAGTAAGATCATATTGTAAATCAGAAACAAGCTTTCAACGGCATGTAATCATTGATAAAAATTTCTATTGGCTTTTATCGCCTTAAGCAAGCGTAAAACCATCATGCAAATCATGTAGAAGAGGTATCAACATCCATTCCGCAGCAAATTGATAATCTGTGTCAGAGCTAATTTATAGATATTAGTAATTTTTTAAATTGGGCCCCTAGGAGCCCATATACGCAGAAAGCAGAAAGTAGACATAACCAATAAACAAGTCAGGCAATCGAAATCCCCAGGAGCGATAGGATTTGTTTTCTAAAGAAGACTTTCACTTTTTAGGATTAGATGAGGTTGCTAAGGCAAGGCGTACTTCCAACGTAAGTATATAGTTCAAAATGAATAAAAGTACCCGAAAGGTTAAATGGAGAGAGTAACAATTCTGTACATATTCGAACATTTAAGCATTTAATTTGCAAGCATTCTTATTTAATGAAATGAGAGTCAATTGCTGACGTGTTCTGTGTAAGGGTCTATTATTTCTTCATAATCTATTGCTAAAGCGTCTCTACGCAAGCATGTACGGTTGAAGAGAGCGATTAGCCACTAGCTGTTGACAACAATTTGCCTAACAGAAATTAGCTATTGATAATATAAGCACAGATTAAAGAAAATACAGATGTGACAACCATCTTCACAGTGTGAAACAAAATTTAGCAGCGATCCTAGCGGTACTAAGGACACACTTTCAAATGACATGCTAACACAAGCAATATTTAAAAAAAAAAATTAAAAAAATTAAATGAAAACTTAAATTATGCGTGAATAAAGAAAGACTCTAGTTATAGGAATGAAATTTTATGGAAAAAACCGTAACAGAATAAAAACAAATTATCATGTGTCCTTGGTATCGCTCGATGGTGCTGTGGCCGCTGTTTCTTCCGGGTTGTATTCGCTTGTCGCATCTGTGTTTTATTTAATCTGTGATGTAAGGGGTAAGTATAATCATATCTTAGCATTGAAAGTTTCCAATGGTACCATTACTGATGACTTGTAATGGTACGCGTACACTTGAACCAATTTTTACTATCATCAATTTTACGTTAGACTCATTCATGGCACATCATTAAAAGTGGTTTCATGTATTATATGGTAGATCTAGACTGTGAAAGTTTTCACTGGTACCATAACTGTACCATTACAATATGTATCATTGAACCAATTTTGACAATTATTAATTTTACGTTATATTCATTCATGGCACATCATTTCAAGTTGTTTGAAATATTACCTGCCATATATTACCATTGAAAGTTTCCAATGAACCATAATGATACCAATAAACCACGTATCGTTGAAACAATTTCGACTATCATTATTTTTACGTTATATTCATTCATACACGTCATTTCATACATATTTCATGCCATATATTAGCATTGGAAGTTTATACCATTAAGGTACCATTACAATACATACCACTGAACCAATTTTGACTTATTTTGACCATCAAGAAAGACCATCACGAGTCTTCACTTAATTCACAAGCCTTCTCTCTGTTTAGCTATCGAATGGAATAGGCCATTTATATAGAGAAAAACGTGATCTTTTCTGTTATTTGTGACCTTTTGAACCAAAAGTAGTTCACCGATCAACAAACGACGTCAATGAAACCATAAGTCCAATAGAATTTGGATTTGTGGTTTCATTGACGCCGTTTGTTGATAGTTGTGTCCGCTGTTTCTTGGCTTGTTTTCTCCTGTAGTTCACCGATTTTTTCCACCAACGAACTCAGACAGACGGACAGATAGGCAGACAGACGAACGCATATTCTGAAAACAAAATAACTATCGGTCCTAATAATATGGTCACAAAATTTCTGTGAAGAATAAGACTATGCAAGCGTTTAGATATTTTAAAACTATTCTCGTCTAGTTCTAAAAGAAAATCTTGACGAATGACGTCTCTAAAACACGTATGACGTACCTAAATGACGTATTCATTGAAAGAGGCAGCCGAAATTAGAAACACCAGGCTACCAAGATTTTAAATTATAATCTTGGATGCTCCAAGCAGCTTTCTTTTAGCATGAATCGTTCTTTCAGCCTGCTCTGCAGCCGAAATATACGTGATTTTTAAAAATCTTTGAGGAAAAAAAATGGTATTCCTAATTTCGACTGCCTCTTTCTTAAATAGGATACCTTAAGGATACTGATCTTTAAGTTGACTAAATGTCCGGCCAGTTGTGTTGGCTTTATGATTAACATTAAACTGAAAAAAATGTGTGAAGTCATTTGTCAGGATTTAAGAAATGAACTTTTTGAAAGTTCTAACAAGGAACACGTTTCAGGCAGTATATATCATTTCCAATGCGAAGTTTCCAATGTTTGAGATTTGGATCCACCAAAAGTAATTGTGGAATTCTTGATTGCGCTACTACACAATGGGGCAGTTACTTTTTAGAATTTCTACGTGTCAGTTTCCCCGTTGGTTAATCCGTGATCTCGAGAAGAGACAGGGCAGCTTTCCTAACCGTAAAAATTCTCTTGGGATCTTTCTACAGGATTATTTTTTTTAAAGAATCTAAAGCTCTCTTGTCATATTCTTATATTTTTAACTTTACGGTAACATATAATGCCTAATTCCGAGCCTCTGAACCACTAAACAAATTAAAAATTTTTGCGTCATTCTTTAATGTTTTATTATTTTTTAATTTGATTAAAAACTTAGCATCACTCGTTTTCGGTCTGACATTTTCATAACTCTAAGCAACAGACAAGCAAACGAATCCCTTGGTAAGCTATTCATTAATTATTCGAACTGCACTTTATTCTCTTTGAAGTTGTGGGAATTATCTCCTTCAGTCGCGTTAATGTTTCTAAGATTCAGCTAAAATAGTGTATTTAAACCTGAGATGAGAACTTTATTTTTGTTTAAGATACCGATTAAAGTAACGTAATAATGAGAGAAGAAATTTGTTTATATACACGTTTCAGAACAATTTTATTTAGGTTATGCAGAATTATTGAACATAAAACAGCTTTTTAAAAAGTGAGATTCGTGGTCGTTAAATACTAAGCGCCTCACTGTTTGTTTTACATTTTATAACATTGTAAAATTTTAATCAGATTTGATTCGCGTAAGCTTGATTAACGAGTAGTTCTTGAGCATAAAACACGAATTAAGATATAATCGCTAATGAACTCAAAATGTTAATAATGTTTGTTGAAGTTATTTCACTTTAATTCGATGCGGCATAAAATATGTATGGAGAGAAATGAGTACATTTAAAATACGGATTCATATTTAGTTTCTCCACGAAGCATATAAATGGAACTCTGAAGCTGCACAGGTAATCGATTTTTGGTTTTCAACATGAAACTTTGTCTTAAGGGAATTGGGAATCGTGGTTCTGTTGGACTTTATCCATTTACTAATCCGTCTGGCCATCTGCGATCAATCTAGCGATTAAACATTCTGAACCGAATTGGAAGTAATGCTATCTTTGCATACGTTGAGGAATGGGGCTGATTTAGAGAATTCCAGTTATGCGTTGCCCAGAAAGTTCTCTTAAAAAAATCACAAAGTGGATGTCTATACGATGTTCCGGCATTTAATATACTTGAAACTTCGCTTTTATTACTTACATGGCGGTAATAAGCATTATAATTTATAGTAATTAGACAGGTATTTTTGTAAAGAAAAAATTAGGATTTAAACTCTTTAATTTACTATGTTGATTGTATAAAAATACAATTCTTTGAAAATTTAGTATGCTGGCGTCTCTTCATTTCCTTGGCAACATTGGTGAGGCACCATCCTCATAAAAAAAAAACATGGCGATAGTATAGAGCATCGGCAGTACATTTGATAACTGGCCTGTTGCCATCAGTATATTTAAAGTGCAGTAATCATCAACACGCGAAGAAAAGAAAATAATATACAAGGAAACGAAATAAGATTTATTTCTCGGAATCTATTCGCTATACAACAGTCAACATCGGTTGTGCTCATTTTTAAAATATTTCCCCCCAAATTGAACGCGTTTTCTCGGTATTTTTCTGCAGTTAGTCTTTCTGCAGCCCGTTTTTACTCTCATTGAAAATCGCCTCCAACGTATTTACAATTGTCTGAAACGTTGGCTGTTACGGGTGAATCAAATGAGCAAATAGGCCAGCGCAATTTGGAAATCATCGTCATCATCTCTATACTCAAAACAGTGAAGAATGTGCTTTGATGGCGACTATCGAATAATGATTTATCAAGACAGTGTAATTTGATGTATCATCTGTAATGTACCATCTGTAACTTTGTCTTATCAGACCTGCAGATGTTGCCGCTATCATATCTGCAGGAAACTGCCAGATTTTCCCAGAAGAAACAAATGACAAATCCATCACGACAACGTGCTATCATACATTGCCAAATTTGTGACAGAGTTTTTGGCAAAGAAACAAATTCCATGCGTTCCATATACCCCTCTTTTTACAGCTTGGATTTGCATGAATTTGGTCTCTCTCTCTCTCTCTCTTTTTTTTTTTTTCCTTTTTAATTCCCAACATTGAAATTCAGATACGGAGTATCTATTCTTCATGTACAACAGCGATTATTATGGCAACTTCTTATACGAGATATACTAATTATGGTATGGTAGTTTTCAGGCAAGAAAAAAAAGAGCACTTCTTGCCTGATTCTACAAGTCACATAATTATGACCACCCCTAAGTTTGTCTTTGGGGTTGCCCAGCCGAGGAACTATGTCATGCGTTGGGAATTGGTTAGGTGACTACATAAGGTAGGCTTCCTCTATGTTAAAAACATATCGCTCATTAGTGCAATGGGTAAGAGACGTGATTTATCAGATCTGGAATAGGGGATAATAATCGGCTTTCGGGCCAAGGGGGCAGTATTTCGGAAACCGCGCAGTTTGTGAACTGTTCTCGTGCTGCTGTAGTTAAAGTGTACCATGACTGGGAAAATGGGACCGTTCAGAATAAATAGTATGGGAACTGTGGAGCACCAGGTGCCATTGATGAGATAGGTGAACGTCGGCTGCGATGGTGTGTGAAGGCCAACCGAAGAGCTACAGTGGACCAACTTACCGCTCAAACGAACAAGGGTGCTACCAGATATGTTTCTAAAACCACAGTACAGATGACCCTGCCACGTATGGGCCTCGCAGCAGACGGATGGTCACCGCACCCATGCTGACAAAGGTTCATCGCCAAAAACTGCTTCAATTAGCCCAACAGTACAGAAACTGGAAAAAGTGGCCTTCTCCGATGAGTCACGATTTCTGCTCCACAGAAGTGACGGCCGTTGGCAGGTGAGGCGAGAAACAAGCATCCTGCAACCATTGTTGGATGAATCCAGGCTGGTGGCGGCAGCGTCATGGTGTAGGGAGTGTTCTCATGGCATTGTCTGGACCCACTGATACCTATGGAAGGCACTCTCAACCAATTCGGTTATTTATCCATAATTGCAGATCAAGTACACCCATATATGGCTACTGTCTTCCCAGAGAGGGATGGCACGTTCCAGCAAGACAATGCGACGTGCCATACCGGTGCAATTGTTGGGGATGCTTTCAGGAACACGACCAAGAGTTCCAAGTACTACCCTGGCCCCCTAATTCCCCAGACTCAACCCAATCGAGAACCTTTGGGATCACCTCGATCGTCATGTGCTTGCTATGGAACAACTATCGCGTACCCTTCAGTAGCTATCGGATGTTTTACGGTCTGCATGGCAGCAGCTACCAGTAGGAACCTACTAGAATCTTATTGACTAACTCCCACGCCGTCTAGCTGCTGTCCGTACCGCTAAAGGCGGTTATTCGGGATATTAGCTAGTGATCATAATAATGTGACTCGACTCTGTATGTCTTAAATACTAATTATCCATGCATAATAGGATAGTTGGTAATAAATAATATTTTTTGTGAATATTTTTGCAGTTGTCAAAAAGACAAAAGAAAATTCTTAAATAATTTTAATCAAATAATTAAATAATTACAAATTGTTATCTATTATTAGTTACAGTCGACCGGAACTTTTTTAGAGCTCCGAGTCGGGGAAGTTTATTCAAGAAATGGGGATGTTTCCTCCGTAGTATGACGATGTTATTATTTCTAACACGTAATATAGCCGCGACACTAATTTACATCTTGGAAATAGTGTCACTGTCAAACCCCTATTTCTTGAATAAACTGTCTCGACTCAGAGCTCTAAAAAGTTCCCGTCGATCATACTTGTTGATTTTACCATATCCATCTGCCTGTCCGTCCGTCTGTCCGTCTGTCTCCTTATTATCTACATTATTTGGTTTCGTAGAAGATTGAAATTCGGAATGCAGCTTGCTATGGGCATTTACTACATCACTATATAGTTTGATTACGATTGGCCAACTGGGGTTGGAGTTATGGAGGTGAGAGTTAGCAGGATCCCCATCTCTCTATATTATACATGGGTATGTAAAAGAGTGAAATTTACTATGCAGATTCCTCTAAGTAAGATCTACATTATATGAAGTTTGGACCAAATTCTCCTAGAGAAGTCGGGGTAGTTGTTACGTGATCTTTAGAACTATTAACGTTTTCAAAAGGCAATATGGCATGTGGTATATTATTCGATCGGAAATGATGAGAAACGAAACAAGGTTTCTGCTACTTTACTATATCCTCTTCGGGGATATTAATTTCTTGTTGTTTGATTACAGTCATATTTTTCGTATCATTGTCCCCACATATAAGATATGAAGAAAATTAGCTAAGATTGATAGGAAATAAAGGAGTGACCAAAAGGTAACGCACCAAATTTTTTTTCTCAGTCAATAAAAAAAAAAGACGAAGAAAGTGAAATTTTGCATGCTGTTAATTTAAAGTTTCCCATATTTTTTGTGCGGAATTGCACGATAGTGTACTGTAAAATTCTATTAAAAAGGCATCTGCGAACTGGCTCTGGTTTCAAAACGCCGCTCTAATTGAATTGTTGGTAATGGAAAAAGAATCAGAAGAGAACATTCACAAACGTTTGTATGCTGTGTATGGAAATTGCAAGGTCATTGGGCACAAAGTTTAAATTTAGGATATCGAGAGATGGACGAGCATGAAGAATCTTGCCCCTAGCCATCAGACTCAGATATGTTGAACTGCGTCTTTGCTAGTATTCGAAAAGTTGACAATTGTCGATGTGGATGTGCAATTGCTGCTATCGAAGCTATCGGATTTTTGAAAGTTTGCGCATGATGGGTTCTTCAAAAACTGACCAAACAATTTGTTTCGAATTGTTATAGCCTTGGATCGTTACGGATAATGAAACCTAGAGGACAAGAGCTGGAGCCTAGAAAGCATGAAATGTCTTGCGCTGCTGCATAGACATGTTTGTATGGATTACATGGAAATTTATAAAGAAAACATTTATTTACGAGATGCTACCAAAATATCGGAGAATGTGCTCGTAAAACTATGAATACTTATTTTAAGTCCTAATTTCCGCCAAATTTGAAAGCACTTATTGCAGTCTCTTGACTATAGTGTTTAGCACCTGCTCCATTTCTACTTGGATCTCTTCACTGGAATCAAAATGCTGCTCTTTCAACCAGAATTCAGTTTTAGATAACATAATTAAATGTAGATAAAAGAGGAAAGGAAAAATCCGCGACTTTGATTCAAACAAAGGACCACTAGTCTCTTGCTCGTCGCCTCTACCAACTGGGTCTCTTCGGAGACTGGTACAGCTGAACTGTCTCCAAGTGTCCTAAAGATTGCTAAGCAGTCAAATTGTAAGTCTAGTGAGAGGGCAGGCTTGCAGATCGGGAATTTGTCCTTTCAAAAACCTTCAGCAAGCTGATAAAAATTCAGTGTAAAGTGATAATGGAAACACTGAAGCTATGTTTCAAGATAATTTAATAAAATATAGATGAAAAAGGAAAGGAAAAATTCTGCAACCTGGATTCGTATATTAGTGATGATGTTTTTTGTCAGTAAGTCCTTGACCACGAACAAGATGTCTCAACATCTCATAGTAAAACTTCTTGTTGAAAATCTGTTCAAGTGGAAATAATCTCCTTAGGCATAATTCCCGGAATGTCAAAAAATCAGAACTAACATGATATAGCTGAGAACTTGGCGCGCTTTTTTTGGCCGCAGAGAGGACAGTTTCCAGGTTTCAGTTGCAGTTTGTTCAGCTTGAAGCAGAATTTATTAAAGATTCTTTGCTTTTTAACATCTGTCGTTGCGATAATTGCACATGCATGCACTTATGTATAAAGACGCCACATGTTGCCTTGGAGAATTGGTTGAGAAACATAAAGTAAGAATTCTTACTTACAGATACGACAGTGGTGAAGGCATGTTGGCCAACGGTCTTTCCAACTCATCCTATAAAGGTTCTATAAGTTTTGATATCAACTGACGAGGAAATCGCAAGATCAATGATTTATATTCTAAAGCGATTTGAAAATAGCGAGCATGCAGAAATAAAATAAAAGTCCGAAGAAAATACCAAAATCTTCATTCCCAAAAAATGTGGAGAGATTGAAAGCCATGTTTAAGAACAGTGATTACTACTCAACAGATGTTTGTATTATACTAAATTATTTTCTTTTAGGCACACTAGACAGCCCTCTCTGTCTGTATGTCTGTCTGTCTCTACGGAGTACAGTACTCAATTTTCATATGGATTATTTCAAGTGAAAACCCCCATGGTTGTCTTTCAAATCAAAACTGCATATCCATCGACAAGACGAAAAAAGGAAGAAACGCCCCATGTCTTTTTACAAAGCCCAGAAAGAGAATTTGCGTATGACTAGATTGCCATTAAAGCGACATTTAGGGTAATGCATTTTACATTACATTAATATATCATATTACTGGAGTTTGTTGGTGATTATAAAATAAGTTCGCCTACTCAGAGCCCTCTAGAGCCCAATCTAACGAACCATTGTGATGCAAATTAAAATGCAGGCTATTCAGACCATGGGAGGGTAGGGAGAATTCCGGAAAGAAAAAACTTAGTGAAATTTTCACCACCAAGTGAAAATGTGGCACTGTGAAATGAAAAATGGAGATTTTAAAACTAGTTTAATTGTTTTAAACAAGAGGCAAGGTTTTTCTTTGGTTACAGCATATGTTCGTTCTCAATATCGGCCTTATTCAAATTAGAAAGTCAACGTAGCAGTGGTGGACAAAGCTTCCTCTTCTCAACATTCTGCAACAAGTGCTCGAGCAACAGCACGCGAATTTTCCACGGTGCGAAAGGTCTTGCGGTCCATTCTGCATTGGTACCCACACAAGATTCATCTGACACAACAGCTAAAACCTCAAGATAGATCCCTCTTAACGCGCTGACTTTGCTTATCGCTTTCTGGCGAGAATGATTGTTGATGACCTGTGGCCGTGAAACATTCTGTGATCAGACGAAGCACATTTCACCCTAGAAGGAGCGGTGAACACGCAGAACTGCCGCATATGGGGTGCCTCGCTCCTCCATATCGTGGATGAAAAGGCATTGCATTCTGAATACGTGATTGTATTGTGTGGATTCACCGCTGATTTTATTCTATGCCCCTTTTTCTTTAAGGAAGTGACACAACGAGGTCCTGTAAGATGTTCTGTGACAAGTGCACGGTATTGTGAACTTCTTGCACACATGTGATTCCTGCCTTGTGAGAACGACGATGCTTAGAAACCACTGTCTTCATGCAAGATCGAGCACCTCCTCATATTGTTCGACAAATGAATGAACTGCTTCGTGCCAACTTTGGAGATGATCGTGTGACCTCTAGAAGTTTTCCAGATGCGTGGCCTCCACGTTCTCCGGATTTGAACCCGTGCGATATTTTGCTCTGGGGATATTTGAAGGATCGGGTCTATCAACAAAGCGTACAGACTGTGCCTGAGCTGAAAGCCAACATTAGACGACGTGTCTCAGACATTCCCCGGGAAATGCTTCATGCAACATTTGATCATGCTGTGTTCCGCTTCCAACATGTCATTGACGCAGGGGGGCGGACATATTGAACATTTGCTGTAATCAAACAAGAACCTTGCCTGCTTGTTTAAAACAATAAAAGTAGTTTTAAAATCTTCATTTGTCATTCCACAGCGCCACATTTTCACCTAGTGGTGAAAATTAGCACTAATTTTTTCTTTCCGGAATTCTCTCCCCCATGGTCTGAATAGCCTACATTTCTATTTGCATCACAATCGGTTCATTAGATTGGGCTCTAGAGGGCTCTGAGTAGACGAACTTATTTTATAACCACCCTGTCTAACAGAAAGGACTCTATTTGGCAGACTGGCGGCTAAAAGATACAACTAGAGGCACATAGTAAGTGGATTTTTATAGCGGTATCCAAACTCGGTAATGGTTTATGCGGTATATTCAAAGGCTGGGACATTTTGGTTAGCAGCACCTATTGAGAGCAATTTTGAATAAACATTTTCCAATGAAATATGTAGGGCATTACTTTTGGAGCAACCATCCTATGGTATAAATGTTATCAGCGGCAAGAAATTTATCCTCAGTTGTTGTTAACGGCAGATAAAGAATATTGTATTTAATATAAAGGTCGTATTATTGAATTCCGTGGGGAATTTAGACATAATGGATACATTTACAAGAACCTTATTTTACTTATGCCTATTTGCAATGCTTACTAGATCTTCATAAGAATTAATGAGAACAGATAACGAGTAAAGAAGATGCTCTTGGGAGTGCTGGATTTGAAGTTATAACGCTTTAATTCTAATCTTTAAAGAGCCCCAACAGTTTAGTGGGTGAAAAGTGTTGCTTTTCTTTCTCGTGCACGCTATTGTGCATAGTTTTCCCGTCCATGTTCACATACCAACCAAATTTCCGCAGAATAACACATGAAACCGCGCTGGTTAATCCTATTTGGAGTGCGGCTAGGATTGGAGGTAGGAACGGACGACCTCTCGCGACACAGGTAAGGCATCAGGTGTAGGATCGATCGTGAGCAGAGCAGTCGCATCATTAGGATCCGTGCATTAGGACTCCCTCCCCCCACCTCCCTACCGCCGATCGATCGCTGGCATTCGGGGCAATTCGAGCCATCCTCTTTCCGCCGTCCACTCATTGATCGAGAGCGGACAGACCCCCGGGAGGCTCGCCTGCTCTGACGCAACAGCTGCCTGCCTCATCCTCCTCCACCGACGACGAGCTATCGCCAACGGGCAATGCCAACGCCGAAGCAGCTCGTGCTTGCCGACAGCTCCTGGCCTCGCTGTCCTCTCAGAGAAGGGAAAAAAAACACACCCACACGCAGGCAAGGGACAAGGAAAACACACGCAAGGCCGAGGAACTTAATAAGAGAGAAAGATTTGATTCTCGAGATAATTAACTCTGACTTCTCGAAATTCGTCCCCTTCGTTTATGAAGGTTGCTCTGAAAATTCTTTATAAAGCTTCAGCTTCAATCGGGATTTGAGTCATGGAATTTTGAAGCAATTATACAGTTAATAAGTGAATATTTGAAAGAATCCCCTCATTTACAGTTTGGCAGCCACAAGCTGTAAATAGCAACGCGGAAAGTTAGTAAAATTTTTCCTATAACACTTTTGAATAATGTAAATATTAAATCTGCATTATTAAATGTAAAAATAATAAGTTTAGTTTCAGGAAGTCAAACGTTATTTGTTTCATTTGTTTTCTTGAACATTGCTCATCATTCTCGACCTGGAACAAGAATCATGATGCAGGAATTTGAGATTGCTGCAATACGCAATTTCTCCACAAATGATGGTTTATTTGAGTGATTTATTTATTAATTAGATCATTTCATGTGAATAATGATTCCTTTCCTCATTATATCCGGTTAAATTCTGTGATTAAGCATTCGTTAAAAATGTAAAACTAACTACATACTAAAAAAACATTTATGTAACGACGATATATCTGAGTTCAAATACCATTTTATACCTTTAAACACTGATGTATTGTTCCTTGCTGATGATTGCAAATGATTTAATATTCCACTTCTAAAAATCATAAAATTGCCTCCATCTACAGGGTCGGGACACATTAATATGACCATCTGCTAGTATCCGAAATATCCACCTTTGGCGGCAAGCACAGCAGCTAGTCGACGTGGCAGAGAGTCAATAAGTCCTCGGAAGGTGGTTGCAGGTATCTGGGGCCATTCGGCGATCAGTGCATCCCGTAATCCCATCACCGTGCGTGGTGGAGGGTCCAGCTTGCGAACATGGCGATCGAGATGGTCCCACAAATGTTCAATGGGGTTGAGGTCCGGGGAGTTTGGTGGCCATGGGAGTAGCTTGAATTCATCCTCATGCTCCTCGAACCAGTCGTGGACAATTTTGGCAGCATGGCAGGGAGCATTGTCCTGTTGAAAGGTGCCATCACCCTGAGGAAACACTGTCGACACTGTGTACCTGATCTGCGACGATCGTCAGATAACGAATAGCATTCAGTGTATCCTCCAGCGGTATCAGTAGACTCAGACCATACCACGAAAACATCCCCCAAACAGTCACACCTCCGTCGTCTGCCAACGATGGTGTCGGGATTGCCTGTTCTCAGATGCTTCCCGGCGAATTCTCCATCTTCCGTCCACTCTGTTCACCAGAAACCGCGACTCGTCAGAGAAAGCAACCCTTTGCCACTCGGCCGAGGTCCAATGGCGATAGTCCAATGCTTTTAATGATATGCAATGATTTTTCATCTACATACCATGGGACGTTCCAACATGTTCGAGGAGAGGTGGTCATATTAATGTGTCCCGACCCTGTATAATACTTCATCATTATTATACAACTCCCTTCACATGCATTGAAAAAGACCTTTATGAGTGAATGTACAGGGTGATTCACTGTTCAAAGCATTGTGGAGAAGAAATCGGTGAGCGTAACACCAAACTTGAATGGGGAAACGATTGATGCAGTCAAAACTGACCGATAAGGAAAAATGAGGCGAGTGAAGAAATTTGCGAAGTTGGTCTTTCGACGATCGCAGTGATGCCGTCGTTGCTTGACCGTGGCTTACTATTAAAGTTATACACTCCCACTTTATTAGGAACACCTTTCTAGTAGCGTGTTGAACCTCCATTAGTCCTCAAAACCGCCTGTATTCGTTTGGGCATGGATTCAACGAGATGCTGAGACGTTCAACAGGAATGTTGGCCCATGCAGACATGAGAATTCACGCAGTTTCTAGGAGATTCGATGGAGGTGTAGGCAAGGAGCGAGCGGTCCTTTAAGGCTCATCCCAAAGATGTTCAATGGGGACTGAGCCGGCCACTGCATCAAGAAAAGCTCGCTGTCATGTTTTTCGAACCAATCCATAGTGATTCTGGCCTTGTGTGCTGATGCATTATTCTGCATAAAGGGTATATCTACGTGCGGATAAACTGTGAGCATGAAGGTGTGAACTTGATCTGCAAAAATGTTCATGTATACTTTAGCGTTCAAACTGCCATCTACAGATATTAGAGAACCCAATTCGTGCCAAGAAAGCATTCTCCACACCATTACTCCGCCTCCACCACCGCCCACAGGAGTCGCGCTTTCTTGTTCTTTTCTGACAGCATTGGTACTCGAGATGGTCTTCGGCTTTGGTAATCCATTTGAGCCAAGGTGCGGCTATTTTTTCGTTCTGAAATTGTTTTCTGGCTATCTGAGTTGTAATGTGCAGTAATTTGTGCGATTGTTGCCTTTCTGTTTTCGCGTACAAATCTTGGCATTCTCCTCTGACCTCTTTCATCAACAAGGGCTTTTCGTCCAGAGGAATGACGATGGCTACATGTTTTGCTCTTTGACCCACTCTCGATAAACCATTGAAACTGTGGTACTTGAAAAGTTCAGGAGAGTAACTTTTTCTGAAATGCTCATTTCAGCCCGTCTTGTTCCTACTACCATGGCACTCTGGACATCAGTCAGAACACTGGTTTTCTCCGTTTTTTCTATGGTTTCATGCTTAACTACCAGTAGAAAAGTTGCTTTAGAATATTTATAGCGTGATTTTTGATCATGTGACATGCAGTTACTCAATTTGCATATTTTGTGACGTGTATCTAATAAAGTGACAGCTCAGTATATTATACAAAACAATGAACAGCTGAAATCTTTGCAGAAAGGCTCACTGGCAAGTGCCGTGTGAGGAAAGCTTCATCGGTTCGAGGAGACGGGAAATATTATAGTTCATCATTAGGTGCTGTTCGTAATGCCGCATCGTCTTCTATCGGTCAGCGTTAACCTAATTTTTTTTATTACACCAATAGTTTCCCGATTGTTTGAAATGAATATCATCCCAGCCCGGCGTAATTCCACTTACTGTTTTCCTCTCCAGAGTGCTTTGAATGAATTAATAATAATTCATACGCATAAATCCGATATTGTCTGAATTATCATATATACTCATGTAATGCATGCCCAAAAATGGGCTCAAAAATCGAATACGTCTTTACTATGAACCAATGAAAATTTAAAGAACAAAATTGCTGGTGTAGATTATAAACAGTGACAATGCAGGAATCTGTGAATTGGATGATGTTTATGAAGGAGAGATAGCAACCCTAGATGGTTTCAGCAACTGTTCGGAGAAGCTGATGACAGCGATGAGTTTTGAAGGCTCATTTACATGTATTTTTGTTTTCAATGTATAAATTTACGGTAATTTTGTCAATAAACTTTTTTTAATTTCGACGTCAGTTTAGAAGTGATTTCAGTCTTCAGCGTATACATGGGACAATCTATTCTTCGCCTTTTTGGTCTCAAAAAGGGGACTGTCTGTTAGTTATCTTATACATGAGTATACACGGTAGTTCAAATGACCGCCAGAGTTTAATTTTTTTCGTTTAATAGAGGATTGAGGCAATTAACAATGAATATTTTGATCTTCTCACACGATTCTTCGTGATTTCATCATGCGTGACGCGCCTTAAAGCACGTGCACTGTAGAATGGATCTACAGTTAGCTGACAAGGTTAAACCTAAAATGGGGGCAAAATTGAACATATGTCTCCTTTCCGACATACATGTAGGTTTCAATTATTCCATAATTATTAAGTACCGAAAGGTGCTTTATGCTATCAGTTGGAGAAACGTCTGTCTGTCTGTCTGTCTGTCTGTCTGTCTGTCCGTCTGTCTGTCCGTAATTCTAACTTCTCCGAGGCTATGAAAGCTATTCAAAATCTGTTTTCGTCAGTCGATGAATATGGTTCATAGCACGAACCAATCACTAATATTATCTAAATCGGTTCAATGGCACGTGCACAATTGGTACCTTCACGACCCCACCTAGCACTTTTCAATGGAGAGATATATTAAGTAATATATGAAACAGATCGTAATGACCAGATAGAAGCGGATATAAATTACTATTTTCACCAATTGATAAATATGGTTCCGGGAATGAACCATTTTGAAAATGGTTGTACTCGAAACAATGGCACGTGCTCTAATGGTACCCTTATGACACTCTCAAAAATTTTCAAAGATAAGATATGGCTTGTAATATATCAAATAACTTGGAATGATGTGTCATGAATGAATATAACGTAAAATTAATGATAGGCGAAATTGGTTTCAAGGAACCTGATTTAATGGAGACATTGTGGTTCATTGGAACTTTCAATGCTAAAATATGGCATGTAATATATCAAACAACTTGGAATGATATGTCATAAATGAATACAAGGTAAAATTAATGAAAATCCAAATTGTTTCAAAGGTACGTGGTTTATGGTTTCATTATGGTCCATTAGAAACTTACATTGTTAAAAATATGGTTCCGCGAATAGTTTAGTTTAACCTTTCGGTACTTGATGTCATTACTTAATGGTTTATTGGTAAGTGCAAGGAGGAAGGTCTCGCCATCAGTAATGTTTTTCGGAGGAAAAAAAACAGCTTCCATCTCAGGACAAAGGGTTGTAGTGGAAAAGAATCAGAACGAACCAGAAACAGAACCCATTCTACCAGCTACATAGCCAACATGAAAAAAGTGTTCGAGCTATCGCGTCCTAAGAAACCTAATCACACATTGGCACATGGCCAAGAAGTAGAAAACGTATCAAAGAATTGTCGGACGGATCATTCGAAAAAAAATGAAATTGCAATGTCGGCAAATGACAATGGGTAGTCGTCCTAGATGAAGATTAGGTAGATTTCGATGACACCGAAAACTGGACGACTATTAACGTTAAAGTTAACGTTGCCTACTTTCAACAGATGGTAATGAACACAATTTATCATCAAAAAATTCTCCATGTCTACGGTACAGACACTCATCGTGTACATAACCAAATTAAAGCACACATCATGTTCATCACAAGCCTATTCTGTATAAAGAAAATAGAAACAGGAATCAAGGTGATCCCATTTTCATCAATCCCGGTTAAGTCCCCAAAAGCCATACCATTCTGTGCTTTTATAGTCTTTAAAAAGAGCGCTTGAAAACCGTCGACCTACAACGTTGCGAGGCCTATGGAAACTGTGCTTAGAGGTGTAGCGAAACAATGCTCTTGCAATACCAGGCCATTGTCTCTAAAAAGGGACCTCACATTGAACACAACATGTGGTGGAAGAACGGTATCTCGAAGAGAAGCTGAAGGTCAAAATCGTTCGATTTTAACTGCCTTAACCCTCTGATCTCCCACTATATATAAAGATGCCATTTGAAATTCGCGTTTTTAGTGATATTTGTTTAAAAATTGTGTGATATGTCATGGCATCTCGGCATTTTCTTTAAGGATTTTTTGTATCATTTCGCAGGGTTGAAAAAATGGTCGCCTACACCACAAGCAGCAGTGATTATCCAGGACGGAACCTGTCGTCCTGAATTTGTTAACTAGATGGGTTGTTGCGTTTTATCTGAGGCAACTTTGACTCCAGTTTTCACTTGGAATGCCCGTCTCATTCCATTCCAAGTGCATTCCGGACTTTCGGCTGCCCATTCCGGACTTTCATCAGATTTTAAAATGCAAAACTCCACAACGTTGATCGCAGATAGACCATTTGCATTCCATTGGAAAGAAGGGATCGACGAACTTTGTTCCACTACTTCTGAGGTCTCCCGGGTGCGTCTAAAAGGCGTAGTCAGTTCATGTCGAGATGGCGACCCAACTTCAGTCGTGGACATCTTGCTCCCCTGACCTGATTGTGATTTCTTTTGTGGGGCTTTGTTAAGAATCGTACCTACCCTACCAGCAAATCCGGATGCGCTCAAAATTCGAATCACAGCCGCCATTAATGAAGTGACACCAGCTTTGCTTCAATAAGTATGGGAGGAATTTGAGCATCGTGTGTACTTGTGCTTTGCAGCCAGTGGGGGTCACATTGAACACTTATAAGCTAGCATGTCACAACTTGAGTATATGCAGAGCATTTTGCAGCTTGATCCACTTCTGTACATTCTATTTTTTTTAAAAATATATAATTTTGAAAGCGGATGAAGACTTTTGATACACTCTGTATTCCTCTGTTCGGTGGTGTAGCCGCCCATTTTTTTCAATCCTATGAAATGATAAAAGAACACGTTAAACAAACAGCCCTTATGCTAAGAACATATCACCCATTTTCAAACAATTACACTTATGTTAGTACTAGCTGAGAAGTTGTCGTTTAAAACTAGTCAAGTTTTGGTTCAACTTATATACAGGTAGTTTCTATACATTTGTAACAAACGTCAGGGGGGTGATTCTTAGGATCAAAACAATAAAGATATCCTTATGACCAAATGTCCTCAAAGCGTTGTTACATTCGCTTGTAAGAGCATGTACATTGATCACATCATAGGAGATGCTCAAAGTGTCAACCGGGCAGGATAATGCATTCGACGCTCGGTCCATCATCGTGGAAAGTTGTCATCCAAAAACCTGACGTGAATGAAAACAAATTATATCTGTGTACATAGCATGTAACTCAGTAATAAGGCTTTCTAGAACATGCGTTCAAAGGGGCATTCTTTCTTGTTTGATCTCAGGAACCCCCTCCCCCCCCATGTTATAAATGTTAAGATACTTCCTATATAAGTGTATACAGCGCCAATTTTGTGTTGATGTCTTTCTTTGCTCGAGAGATAAATCACAAAACATGGATTGCAGAGCGTTTGAATCGTCCTGTTCTTGAAAAAGGAAAATATTAGAAATTCATGAAAATACATAAGACGAAAATGATAATTTTTACTTTAGAAAGAAATGTGACTTAAGTCTTTCCTATTTGGTTGAGTTCAAATTTTACTTATTGAATGCAGTGATCTTGACTTGCGCAATAGGTGACTCTTCAGTTAATTTATATATAAAAGTTAAATTTTAGAATTGCATATTAATATGGATCTGTTAATTACATACTAAGAATTCATTTTCGTTTCTGTATTTCCGCACGTTTTTTTAAGGTGCGGAACATATGATATATAAAATGAATGCGTATGTCATTGCTCATTACGAATAACGCATCCAATTTTCTGTGGAACCAATAGGTCCCGAGATATCGGCCAAAAATAGAATTTTCGAAATACGATATATCTCGAAAACGGTGAGTCACAGCAAAATGGAACCGTACACCTAAAACCATTAAATTTTTATATTGACTAATGGTCAATATTCCAACGGATACTATCAAAAAATTATAATCGATAATCAATATCTCTATACATGTATATGACAGCCGATGCCGATGCGATTTGTATATATAGTAGACTCAGTAATAAGCATAAATTTGAAAAAAAAGTTTCAAAATTGGACCAGTTGTTACAGAGATACAGCATATCAACCGGATGATATCCTTGATGATATCCCATATCCTTTATCAACTCAACAAAAGAGAGCCATATTGCAAAAATGATATGAAATAGGAAATATCTCATTGTCAAATACTATGTTACATGTGGTTTCGGTATTTAAACTGACGGACTTTAGACTTTTTAAAAATTTATATAACTCCTTTATACTTGCATAATCGGTTTTAATGGTCTCAGGCTTTAGTCTTACACACCCACCTCTATACCATCACTATCTTATACACTATTCAGCCGTTATACACTATTTGTGCTTATCCAAACATGCTCATGCAAAATGCAATTCACTCACCCAGACGTGTTATCGAATACATTTACCCATTTATAATTTTCCATATTCGTTTTGGTAATGATAGTTTGTTCATTCTCATCTGGTTTAAAAATAAAAATTTTCTTATATTAAGTAATATGCAATTTGAAATTGTTTTATAACAATACCAGTTATATCTGTAACAGTAACGGTATAATGCATTTGAGAAATATTATTGTATTGGTATGCAGTAACGGTATGATACATTTCTTACTTTTTAGGCTTAACCCGCAGTAGTGATGTTCTAACCCAACTGTTTAGAATAATTGTCTTGGTAGTTAATTGTCTTGGTTTTATGCGAATGATTAGCTAGGTGCATTTGATTGTTCCAGCTTGTTGTGTGTATGGATGTGCTTTGCGTATAATGTGTGTCATAGAGAAAGAGAGAGAGAGAGAGAGAGAGAGAGAAAGAGTGAGAGAGAGTCCTTGTTAATATTCGCCGGTGGTTCCCGTAGCGGTGCGCTCTCCTCCCATCAGCTGGAGTGGATTCGCCCTGCGAAGCGCCTCCCAGTGCCAGAGCACGGAAGCTGTTCTCCGCATTGACGCCGCGTTGCCTCAATTCCCAGGGATTATCTTTGACCCGTGCCTCGTGCGTCGTCCTGCTCGTTCCACGCGCTCCGCCTCGTCTGGGACACCCGCAGCCCGCGCGCCGGTAAGTCACTGCTCGTCCCTAGCAAGCGTACTTGCAATGGCGATCGGTTTGCGCTCCCACTTTTTCTTTCGGTGGTTCGACGACGTTTCTCGGTTGCTCTCGCTCGGCGTTGCCATGGCATCCAGTCTTAACCCTGTCGCTTTTGTTCGAGTTGTCGTAGCCTCGTCCGAGGCTTCACTCGCAGAAAAGAGGTCCGCGACCGTCATTGGCTGGTGCCCGGCACAGAGCATAATCTCTATTGGCCCTCGCTTTCTTTCCATCGCTGACCTTCTCCCCTCTCTTCCGTAGCATCACTTCGCTTCGTAGTGAATTGTGTAAAAGAACAAGCGGCTTTTGTGACAGCGTTTCCACACAAAAGGGTGTTCTCCTAGACTCAGCCGAGCCTTTCTTTCTCTTCTAGCGTTCTGCCTTCTTCTCGGACTTGGTTCCATCCTTTCCACACACACACACAACCAAAAATAAGAAAGTTGAGCCACTCACTCGTTCGGCTAATGGCGCGTGGTGTGCTCTGCTCTGCTTAACAAGCCCCCATCCGAAATAAAAAATAGTCAGCGTTTACCGATCGTCAGCTACCATCAGCTCCAACAAGGAACAACAACCCCCAAGTGCATCCCTCCCATTCCCATCCCTTGTGAGAGTCCTCCTCGATACGAAACGCAGTTAGGCCTACACGTTTGACAATAGCTCTGTTGCCCCTTTCCCGTAGGTGCGACAATGGGGATCCAACGGTTAAGCGTCTCCCTCGTACTTGTCATCCTTCTGGGTTTTGCCGGAGCCATCGATGCAAAGGTAGGTCGACAATTTTCCTTTCCAATCTTCATCCTGTAGGTCGTTAAACTGATTAAATTCTCCTCTAACGATGTATTCATTTGCGATGTATTCAAAGACAACAGTGTATATCCCACCTTCGAGAAATGAATTGCCGCAAAGCGAAACGCGTCGCTCTCTGCACTCTGAAGAAAAAAGAACGAAAAAAAGACAGAGAGAAGCGAGAGAGGGGAAAAACGCAATGCTCACATTTTCTTTTTTATTTTGAGTAAATGGGATTTTATTGGATTGATATTGATCTCGCGAAAGAAACCAAAGATTTACACTTCCTGAATACTAATCGGATACGAGGTTACTTAAGAGCATCCTCATCCAAGAGCAAACAGAAGCGCCGCCCGTTGGCCTTGAAAAAGTTACATTTTGTATACAATGAATTATTTTTTTCTTCCCTTCAAAACTACCTCATTAATCGAGTGAGAATCGCCATTTGCAGCCCTTTTCTCTTACGTTTTAGTATCCTTTCCATCATCCGAAGCTCCCACCTCTCTCTCTTCCATCGCCGTCGCTGGTGCAGCCGTCTCCGCTCCATTGATATTCTTCACCGAGAAACTCATTTGGCGAAGAAAAGGTGAAATTTTGTAGCTCATCTTCTCCCGAAGAAGGGGTGATCAGGCGCGGATCATCCGCACTTTGGTTGCACCCAATGTCTCCTCCTTTCTCTCTCTCTGTATCCAAATGTCTGTCTGGGGTGCTTTAGATACACCAGACCACGTGCAACCTCCGTTTCTAGACGATCTTTGAAGTTGCCAAGGCCTACGCGCTTATACTCGCTGAAAGAACGATTTCCCCTTCGATTTCTGACGCGCACGAAATTTCTTTTTCAGCCGGCTTCTGCTATTTTATTCCAAATTTTGAATTTTGAATTCTAGAATTCTGTAGCCAATTCAAAAAAAATATGGAAAGTACGCATGAGCAACGAATAATCTCGTTTCTTAATTGAAAAATCATCTTAAGTTATATGAATTCATCTGACGACTTTAATTCGCTTGAACTTAATGAGTGTACTGTAATCCGGCATATTCCTGATGATAAACTCGGATAATGAAATTGAATGATAAATTAGCATTTACAAAGAATATAAAGCGCATACTACATGGCTAAAATACTATAAGACACTAAATTTACTCCTCTTCATATAAAGATGGTTCTTTTTCTAAAAATAATCGCTGCCGGGTTACCAAAATCTCCGATAAATTTTAATCTGTCCCTGAATTTCAGGGAACAGTCGAAATTACACTCCACATATGTAATTTCGGCTACCATGTGGCCTTTTATTTCCAGCATGAGTCAACAAATAAGACATCGTATCGGTATTCGACTGGAACTGAAGCAAAGCTACCATAATCTCACTCTTCATAAACACATGCCAAAATTTACAGATGAGAAGCCTTAAGTACCCAGAAAGGTCATCCAGAAAATTAAGAAGGGGAAGGTAATTTGATTTACAATTGTCTGAGCTAGAAGCATGCTACAAATAGTAGCTAATTATACAAAAACCTATGAAATCTATTAATTTAGTAGGTTATCAGAGTTATCGAAATTACCATCAAGGATATGTTTTTGATTACGAACAAATAGAGAAGGGAGAGATTGTATATACGTAGGAGTCAATCAGCAGAAAAGGGAAACAGGTCATTTCTGTAAATGTATGCCACATGATACGCCGATTTGACCCTTGTCAGATTTCATAGCTCATTAGCAGACTTTCTGCGATTTCTATAATTTCAAAAGAAAATTCGGAAACTTTGATTGTTAGTTAAATATAAAATTGTTGTCTAAAATGTCACCTTACATAATTTTGCACAGTTTATAAGGTAGCTGATTTCTCTTTCTGAACTTGAGTATCATATTTCTTATTTCAAAGAACCTCCGCATTTTTTGAAGCACACCAACACAGTAAAAACTGGGCCTACACATGTTGTATGTCTAGTTTTCTTACTGAATAACTACTGAGTAACTACTGGTATTAAGTATCGACTATCGTTACTTTTTATGTACTCACTCTCGGTTGGTACCAGCGCGTTTCTGCTGAAAGAAAACCCTGGATAGAGATCATCCACTTTAGGAAAATAATGAAATAAAAAAAATATCGGAGAGGAAGTCATTAACTTGTCAAAGTTTAATGGGGACTGGAGATTGCTTTTCTCTCTAGAACTCATTTACTCAAACAAAAATTCCGAAAACGTTGCAATAACTCAGTTCATAAATAGATTTGCGTCATGGTTGGTTAAATATCATTTGAGATATGACAATGTCTAAACATCTTTCCTTTACTGTTTTCTTCAAAAGAAGCGAAACCTGGAATGTCGACAGTCTCTTATGGGAAGTACTGCAAATTCTTGGTGCTCGTTTCGATCTGAAATGTTAATAAAGCCGTTTAAAGATGCAATGAAAACACGTGTTTAAGCGATCAACCAGCGCCCATGGATACCGATGTTCATTTGCATCGGTGTTTAATCTGATGAGGGGGAATGCGAATGGTCGATCCTGGCGACTGGAGTGATTTACTCTGGAGGTCAATCAATCATTAGGGAGAGATTCGGTCAGTGGAACCAGGTGAACAGCTTCACGATTGCATAGTGTGTTAAGGGAGGACAAAGAGGGGGAAAAAAAAGAAGAGGAGTCGGTGGGAGGGAAGCGTTTGCCGCGAGGGACATCTGGCGTCAGGTGGAGGAAGGACTTTCGACAAATGTTCCCTACCCCCGTTTGCTCTAACCCACCGCAGTTTTTTCACCTTTTCATACGGCTGGCAAAGCTCGAGAAGTGAATTGAGCTGGCATTCAGAAAGGGAGTCATGGAGATGGAGGATGAGGAGAAGGAGAGGGGAAGAAGAGAAAAAACGCTCGAGGCTGTATTACTGAGCAAGGTTGCTCCCAACACAACAGATTGTTTATAGGTTAACATCGCTACTGTTCAGCCCTCGTTTCTTCTCTCCCCTCGTCCAAACAACGACACGACTCACATTACACCGACTAGAGTGTTGATGATAATCCCCTTTGCAATTGAAATTTCAGATTAGCACTTTATTTGCTCTTGGTAATTGCTCTCCGCCCCTTGGAATATGCCATTCTTCTTTACATACGTTTAATTTGTAAGAAGAAATTAAGTAGAACGCAATTAAGAGACTTCATGTTTTACGTATTAAATTTATAGGTGGTTTCCTTAGCCTTAGTGAAGAAACTAAATAGTTAAAAATTATGGATATATTAGGTAAGGTTGTTATTATACCTGCTTAGCTTATTAAATATATACTCTGTGATTATAAAGGGTGGACCAAAACCTACCTAACTCTCGTTGGCAAATGTGTGTGATTCATCTGGAGTGTCTACAAGGTTTGTCTATATAAGAAGTTGACGTGAGAGTAATATCAAGTGGTTTAAGAAAAACTATATTGGACTAAACTTTTAAATCATCATTTAGATTAATTCTACTTCCCAATATAAAGTTAAGTAAAAACTTAGATATACGAGTATATCAACGATGGTCAAACCAGCATCCGACGTGCAAATTTTATCAACATACACTCCATTGTTGATTAGGGTCTTCGTAGACTCAATATCCTTGTAGATATGTTCAAAATTAAACGTCAGTTTATCAAATAGTAGTAAGTATAATTGTTTGAAAATTGTTTAATATGTTCGTGGCATCACTACATTTTGTTTAACGTTTGGGATTTGTGGACCGGTGTTTGAGGTCAGGTGAATAAGAGAGCCAGTTGACGCCTCATCCATGGTGCATGAGATAATCCAATCCGATGATATTTTTTCTAAAATGTTCATGCAACAGTACGAAAATGGCGCTTGTGTGTTGGGGACGTGCACCATCTGGCATCAATACTGTTATGTGAAGCTAAACCGCAGAGCCCTTGAATGACAGGAATGCGCTGGATCTCAAGCACCTGTTTGTACCTCTGCGAAGGCACACTTTCTTCCTAAAATACTGGTCCACAAATCCCAACCATTAAACAAAATGCTTTGATGCCTCGAACATTTTCCAAAATTTTCAAACAATTACACTTGATGATACACTCGGTCCAATGATAGGTGGACTGGGCGTGTCCAGTTAAAGTTCCGATTTCAATTGTTAAACATTCTTGCAAAGTCAAATTAAAAGTATCTAACACTTGAGAAATTGACGTTTAGGTAGGTTTTGGGCCTACCCTAAAGTTATAAGTTGAGTATATTATTTTGATATCTCACTGAGTCCTTTGGCCATATCAAGAACAACTCTCCCAACCGAGTCTTCCTTTAGCAATAATAAATTGATATGACTGCAGTAAAATGTTCGTTATGTCAAGAATTTCAGTCTATTATTGCTAAATGTGTTCCTTCTCTGAGAGTTGTCATTACTAAGAAAAGACTCGCTTTAGGAAAGCAGTCGTGATATGGCCATTAAACTGCATTCTTTTAATTTATTCAAAGGAACTCAATTTCAGACTAAAAGGATACACTGTTAAATGGTGAAAAGCATATGGTCCTTTTGATTGTAGAAGAAAATTGCTGTAAACATCTTCAAAGGGAATAAGAACTGCTATTTGTATGTTTAGGAGAAAATTTTATTCTATTTGCAAGCGGATTTTTATTATTTCTTTGATTAAAATTTTTAACATCCTTGTATAAGGTCTTAAAAGGGGAAAAGCTATTAGATGTTTTGTGTAAATATAATAAAACGCTCCATATATTATAATCAGTATTGCAGGGAAGCACAGTCGAATTTTAATTACCAAAACCATGCACGATCTCTGCCATATGGTAGAATGCCTTGAACTCTCTTTCAAGAATTTTATTTCATTTTTTTCCCCTTCTCTATACTCGTTCATCTTTGTTTTCTTCTCCTCCTTTAAGGACGTCATTAATCAAGCGTAAAAAGCAGCCATTTCTCTCCATCTCGTGCGTCTCGCCACAATACAAGATACTTAGTTCCGCATAATGGAATAACTTTCCTCTCTCCGTCCTATTTATGTAAGAGTTGGGCCTCTCCATCAACTTCTCTCCCTCCTTTTCCTCTTCATTATCATTATCGATCAACCAAGTTTGGAATTGGAGAAAGTAAAAGAACAGAAGGCTTGTTTGTATGTATGCTGATGTAAAAGGGGGTAGGAAGTGGGTCCTTTTGTTTTGCAAACGACTTCGATACGAAGCCCATTTCCCTTTTCTCGATGGGCTTCTCGATCGAATACTTGATGGATGGATAACGAGGCTTCCGTTGAAATAAACTCCGTGACTCACTCACCCAGCGACGGCTGCATTCGGGAAGGAGCGGTCGTCTCGCCATTTTCCTTCAAAGGAGGATTTTCTCGGCCACAACTGGACCGAAGCGTTCGCTTAACTTTGTTTAGATTGTCAATGCTGCCAGAGGATAAAGGACGGACAGCAGTTTACGAGCGTCGCGTGGAAAAATTCCGAGTGAATGGTCGCCAGCGACAAACAATGGCGGACGAGCGCTTGCGTTTTGGAGGGCCGAGAGCGTTATCAGCAGTCGACACCAGTTGAAGGCCGCTTCGTCCGGAAACCGCGAACATTCCCTCGCAGACATTCTAAGACCTTGTCAACCTAAGGCTACCAAATGACACAACCCAAATACTACTACCATCGGCATTGTTAGCCCTAACACGTGTCCTTTTGTGGGGTGGGGGTCTCTCTTTCGCACACAACTTTAAAACGATTAGGATCACTTAAGTTTTTTTCTTGAGCGTAGATGAAAATTGCAAATATGTCTACTGATTGCTTCCTTTCTACGCAAGGCAAGAGCTCGTTAGAATGATATAATGCGTTTTTATCGCATTTAATCATTGCTATATTTTTATATATTTCGTTAGATTTTCCATAACATATTCTGTGACATATTTCATAAAATATCCTCATTGTTCTCTCTCTATGAACATTCTCAAATGCAAACAATGCTTTTTCGCGAATTTTTTTAAAAATCCACTCTATCCATAATGCACAGAGTGCAACAAAACTAAACTTTTTTGAAGTTGTATTGGAATCTAAAATTTCTGTGTTCGTGAAAATAACCAATATCTTCAGTAATACTAGCTATTATTTTTTTTATATTTTATAAAATCTTGTAAATCTTAGAAATATTTTTTTTTAAATGAAAACTTTTAAATAGTTTGTTGATTATGCTGTTCGCATAGTTTGGATAATAAAGATTATGATTATGGATACTAGTTTTTCCTATGTAATCATAATTGTAATAGCAAAAGCTACAAGGATAATTAATATGGTAAAGATTTCAAGAATTAGTTTATATAAATAATTGACATTGGAAGTTAGAGCTATAATTTTTAGTTTAAAAAAATGATTAGTAATATAAGATGGATTTTTATTTTATAAGAATTATATGTTATTCTGGGGGTTGAATTTTTATATCTAAATATGGTATATGATCTTATGCTGTTAAGTTTGGGAATTATAATATTAGGTTCATACTCCTTATTATACTTGACTTTTTTAAGAATTTTAGAAGAAGGAATGATTTTAATAATTTTTTTAGGATTTTTTCTGTTTGTAAAAGAAGAGCTGGTTTAGGTTTATTAGTAATATTTGTTCGTTCCTGTGGTATTAATTTTTTTTAAAGAAAATTTCTCCATATTTTCATCGCCAATTTAATTTCTTATTCAGAGTTTAAGTGCCTGCTTTTACTTTTGAATAACATTGAATAAGTCACATTAGGAGTGCTCTATATACAATATGATGAATATTTAGAATTTTTAATGCAAGAATTTTCAAAATATTTCCAGTGTTATCTACTCTTTAACATTTATTCTATAGGTCTGAATTGTTTTGACCTTTCAAAAAATTTTTTGGAACTTTTAATTCAAGAATTTTTCATTTGTGATTTTTCCTCTGATTATATTATGGTGACTTATCTATTGACACTCAAAGGCAAAAGGAGTTTAATTTTTATGTATACTGTGATTTCTCTTTTATTATATTTTATTTATTATATGTATGAGATTACATTATTTATAATTTGCATTACTATACAAACCTCCAAATTTTATATTGCGTTAATAATTTTATTTTTCATTTTAACCATAGTTTTTCTTTATTGCCTTATATTAAATTTATTATAATGATTTTAGGTAATATTAAATTGATTTCTGTAACCTGATTTTAATCATCCCAACGCTTTTCGTATCACGAGTAGCTTTCTCAACTAGATTTCCTTCAGTAATACTGTAATAGACTCACATTGGTATAACGAAATATTCATGGTCTCAACAATTGCTGCTAAATAAAGAATCATTGAGAAAAGCAATATTGATGTGTGATAAGCCAATCCCAAAGTTCTATATTTTTTCTTATTTTATATCGCCTGATATTTTTTTTTTACATATACAGCATTTACATGACTACCCATTCTAGCGAGAAGCTTCAATGATGTGCACTACAGGGTGGCGCAGAAGTGATGGGGCTATAAAAATGAGTTACAAGACAGTATCTTTACGCCCAACAGTTTATTCCTCATAACTATATATTTCCCTTTAATTATACTTAATATTTATGATTACTCTCTCACACAAAAATTAATAAATTATTAGAATAAATTATAAATAATTACGTATATGTATATATGAAAGTTTTAGGTGATGAAAACTCTGAACACTTATTGAAGAATCAGTTCTTGTTCATGAGGACTAATAGCCTGGTAATAAAAATTGTGTTGTCACTTGTTTCCACGAACAAGAACGATTTATCAATAAGCGTTGAAACTTTTCATGATTTATATAAAATTGATTTTTTAATTTATTAATTTAGTATAAAAAGGAAATCATAAATATTCAGAGTCAATGATAATTGAAAAAATATTCTCCAATTATGTTTAATTATATGTCTAATAATTTATATTTGTTTGTTCAACTTCTGCGCCACTCTATATATTAAAAGAAAATTCATTTAGTGCAAAAAAAAAAAAAAGAAAATGATTCGAGATTATTTTTAATATGACGTCAAATTCATGTAACTGATCTTCATTTAGTTCGTTTTATGTTGCGTATGCCGATGATTTACTTTATAGAAATACTTTTCCCCTATCTCATTATATGTTGACAGGTTATCGACATGTTTGGCCTTGGCCCTTATGAGGATTTTCACTTACCTGCATTTATTGTTTGCTTACCTTGGTTTCTCTTGCGCTGCAAAAAAAGAATTTAAGATGGAGCCTAACGACTCTTCTCCCTTCGAATAAGCAAAAAATATTTTAAAAATTTAAAATCCCCATCGTTGAAATGACCCAGACTCTCAAAAGGTAGACTTTCAAAAGGGACAAAACTGGCAATCAGGGCGATAAGCGGCACAAGATGATAATTCATCGGGGAAGCTGGAGCGAACTCGTCCGTCTGAAGGCGCCTCTCCTCCTTATCTTCTCCTTCGTGTTTGCTCAAACGCTTATTCCATGGCATTAAATTAATTTTTTTTTCATACCCCTTCACCCTCACTCTCCCGCTCTCTTCCGTTCTGAGTTGATTTTCCTCTTCACTTGGGTTTATTTTATGCAAAAATTCATGAAATTACCCGGATTGACTTCTCTCTGAAATTTTTGCAAGCAAATTAAGAACTTATTACCTATCATTTCTGTAGTTTGAACCTTTATACTTTACATTATTGATCTGGAGTTGGAATGAAATTGGTTTTTATGAAGTTTTAATCTCTCGTTTTCGAAGAACTTAAATTTGACAAATGAATGATCGTGACTGCATAGCTATTCCGAAGATCGTGAATATATTAAAAACTAATTTTTATGTGTCTTATCGGTGGTTTAAAATTTTTTTACGATATACAAGGTTGTCACAAAATTTCGTTAATGCAACCATTACAAGGATTATTTCAAATTATCCTTCATCCAACTTGAATATATTTCTTAGGAAGCAATAGCAGATTAAAAGTCACTTCAAGCCCCGCCATTCTTATTTTTAAGTTTTTGAACTAGATATAATTAAAAATTGGCTCTTACTTAACATTAAAAACCTTCTAAACTAGACGTTGCTATATTTTATCAGAATTTAATGTTAAAATATAATTGATCGCATTGCGATTTTAGTTAAGCAGTTAGTCATTGTTGTTTACTAAAAGTTAAGAATTTTCAAATAAATTACAATTACTAATAGTTAATTACCAGCATTTGAAGTTAATGATTATAGGGCAATGAAAAACATCAAGCATAGACATATTTGCCTGAAGCGAACTTCAAACCCATGATCCTTTACCAACCCTTCAGCCGATTTACTCTAAGTAGATTCTCTTGTAACGAATAAGAAAGTCATCTGAACAGTGTTTGCTTTCTTGGAGATAGCAATTAAAAGAATTATTAACCTAGAAATGGGCACTCTGTCTCTCTTTGTTTTCCCCAACGAAACTAAGCCCTTGTCGTTGTTGCCTCTTTTAACAAGAGGATTGTCCATGACCCTTTCGAGTAATCCAATTCGTTGGGCGTTTTGGATCGCCACGTTTGATGTTATTTAATTCCATTATTGGAATAAGGTAGAAAAGCTGTTAGGCATGTTATCTAGACGTAAAGAATGCTTGAAAACATTCAAATGTAGGGATTAAAATCATAGTTAAACCGTACGAATCCTTAGTTTGTGGAATTAGGTTGACAAAGGGTCTAGCTGCTAGACGTTTGTTCGGTCACAAGCGACACCTTGGAACTTTGCAACCCAAAACATGCTGACTGTTCTTCCAGTCGTGTTTATTTATTCTTTAAATATTCCTAAGGTCGTTAATTTTCCTAATAAATGTTTTCGAGTTTAATTTTTTTTCTTCTTTCCGCTGTATACTCATCATTACAGTTGTTCAGCCTTTAGAAACTAGTAAGACAACCTTATAATCGAAAGCAATTTAAGATAACATTGCTGAACGAAAGAATTCGTTTCCCGAAATTGGCCTCGATTTAATTTTGAAAAACCCTTTAGTCTATAGCCAGGACGTTGGAAGGTTTTAATGGTAATCCTTGCATTGGAACCTCGTTTCGGTTAATTGCTGTTAAAGGGGTCATCGGGTCAGGCAAACGTTAGTCAATAAATACATCCGAGTGAAAGGTTTACTGCAAGCGTGGTTTAGTGGATCGATTTCCACTCGCTTTTTAAAGAAACATCTGTACACAGACTTTAATGTAAATCTTTGCACGACGTCGTGAATTATTCAACGCATTCATTTTGGCGTTTATACAGTTTTTGAACGTTCCTCCCCCCATTTCCTTAAATGTGGCAACTCGAACGTGAAAATGAGCCGCTTTCTAAATAAACTTAAAATCATTATTCAAATTCCCTTACGAAGAGAATGTTTTTCTAAGAAATTTTTAAAAGCCATGTTTTTAAAGTTTTATTTTTGAATTTTGGAATGTAAATATAAACGCTTGTCAGTGATTTACAAATTAAAATTTAAATCAGTAGTCACGTGTCACCTATTGATTGAAGCAGTTAATAAACATATTAATGTAATAATCTAATAACAATAATCTAATAACACGATAACCTAATAAAATAACAAGATTTTTATTTCTGAACTTGTTTTAATATCGTTCTAGTAGCTTTTAGTAGCTCAGCAAACTGAAATTCAATATCACAGTTTTACCTGTACTATTTCAGATACAATTAGGGTTAGCATATGATGGTTTAAGGGTTATTGTTTCTCTCTAAGGTGGCAATCATTAAATAACCGAATTGCAGTCGAAGTTGCTTGTGGAAGTGGAAAGTTCTTTAATTATGTGAAATGCCCCATTATATCCATTAATATATATTACGTCATCAAATATTCATGTAGAGGTTATATGAATGTCAAGAAAGTTTTCCGACTGTGCAGTTGCCCTTCTTTATTTTATTTAATTTTATGCTATTTTTCGAATGCAGTAATCCCTTGTGTTTACGTGGGCTCATTTAGTGGCAAGTGGAAGTCTCCATTAAAAATTAATTCGAAAGCTGTCCAAAACATATTTGAACTTTATACCTTCAGCTTGAATTAAAAAAGAGATTAAATTCAAAATTTGCATGATTCCAGAGTTCATTGAATTAAGGTTTTAAATATTTTTTCTAGCTGTCATATTCGTGAGGAGCTCAAACCTGGCGAATAACGATGGACGACTGCAGTTTACACTTTAACGTGACCTTTTTTGCGGTTAAAAATTCATGGAGAAAATTATCATTTCTCTTTGATAGTGCGTCTCTTGTTTATATGGGCCAAACAGAGGTTTTCATAAAAAAATTTAATACATTTTTTTAATATCTTTAAACAACGAAGGATAGGCAGTAAAAAGTTTATCAAGTCGTGCCCTCAAAAGAAAACTTTTCTCTAACTACCAACTGTCTTTTTTTTCCTTTCTGTTTTCATCATCATCATCATCTTCTCCAGGCGTTTTCTTGTCACGAGACTTATTATTTGCCTCCTAAGGCTAGGCAAATAATTGGGCTGTTATTTTTTTTTAAATTTTTATTTACCTTTAACGTAACGAGTTATGATCCCTCGGTTGGGGGCTTTTCCTTACTCCCGCAGGAGAGAGATAAAAGAACCTGAATGACAAGCGAATCGGGCCAGTCGAGAGGGGAACAAGTTTTCTTAATTTTTTTTTATTTTATTGTTTTTTATGTTTTCTTTGCACGAATCAATTATGGCTCGTCTTCCCTAAACTCCACTTTGCAATGTTGTAGTGACGTCATTAAATACAATCATTTCCGCCGGTAATTATCGTGAGATGGACGGACGCGCGATGATTAATTAACTAAAAAGGAGCTTTTCGTTTTTCAAGGCTCCTCTCCTCTTTCTCACTATTTGATTCCAATTCCATTTCTCTTCTCCCCGCCCTCTTCATTAACTTTTCGCCACAATGTATTGATCCATCGCCTATAGATAGCATCGAAACTTCAGTTGACGTCAGAGGGGATATGAAATTTGAGAGTCATTACTCTTAATTTAGTGTTTGTTTCTCTCAGTATCTTTTCCTTCTTGGGCTTTTCAGAAATGAAATAATTTTATTTGTCATATGACGCTTAAGTTCGAACTCTTTTAATTGCTCTCTTGGAGATGAGTAAAGAAAATATTTTGTTTCTAAGTAGAAAAATCTATATTTTACTATCGCATGAGCCGCTTTGAATTTTCCGTTGTAGTCTAGAAGAAATACCTGGAATAGATTATTCGTTTATGTGCAACTTTGTTTTCGTGTACACGTGCCTATTCCCCTTTGCCATTATTGACTTATTATGCATACAGTATAATCTTTCTTGGAAAATCTTATTTATGTGAAAAATTTGCTTTTCATGCTATTAGAGATATCTTTGAAACACCAAAGAAGCCAAAGGGGTGGTACAAAGAAAACACAATTAAGTTCGCAAATTATATATAGAAATGTTGATAAAAACTTTAGTTATGGTAGTTATATCATTATTAATTGGCTGAAAAATAAAGAAATAAATAATTTATTTATCAATAAATACATTTATAAGATTTACAAAAAGTAAAAAAAAAATCGTATAAATTTATAAAAATATACATTTGATTAGTAGAGTTTAATTTTGTAATGGTTAAAGTATTCAATTTTCTATTTATTTTATTTCTTTTAAATTGTGAACCAAAAGCCACACAACTGAGATCAAACTCGTCAATGTGGGGCAGAAACATGTAATAGGCAAAATCAGACAAAATCTACAAAAGGAAACTCACATAACAAAAATTTTTAAAATGCAATCACTAAAAGATTGAAGGGATCACATATAGAATTAATCTAATATTTTAAGTGCCTTTTTTGTAAAATCCTATTTTGGGATTTTTTAATTTCAACAGGAATTTTATTATATATTCTAAATGCCAGAAAATGATATTGGGGCTAGGAGTGGAAAATGGAAAATCTTTTGGAAACTGGTAGTAAATATAAACATTTGTAGTAGAAAAAATATATTCTATTACAAAACAATATAAATATTAATTTATTCCGTCTCCACTTTTTTGGTGGGGCAAAGGAAACATTTTCGTTGATTAAAAAATGTTTAAGCATTTTTAAATATTAGATAAAGAAAAATTTGATAATTTTTGGTCTTCTTAATATAATGCCAATTATAAAAAACGCAAAAACTTTTCTAGGTTTAAACTTTCTTCACTTGTAGCTCCTTATTGCGTTTATTTATTATCAACAGTCTTTTTGGTGTTTATAATTTTCTTTCTTTTTTATTTTTCAAAGAAATTTTCATTAAGCTTAATGATTGGAACATACTTTAAACTTTTCCGCATTCATATTTAAAGGCATTTGTATCATGTACCGTATTTATTAATATTGCTTCATCCAACTTTCTTCATTAGAACTACTTTTTCTTTACCAAGTCTTTGCGTTTCTTTTTCGCTAGTTTAAGGCTACATTTTTTTTAGAACTTATAAAGTTAGCGTTGTTAATAAAATTTTCACTTAAAAATCCACTAGGACTTCTTCATTTTTGTGTGTGATTTATTAGTGTAGCAAATTGTTATCTAAAAAAAGCTTGTATCATATATGATTTTTGTAGTTTTCGTTGCCGCGTCTGCTAGACCGTTATCAGTGAAACGCAGCAGCGGCCAACGAATAAATTTTCAAGGTAGAAGTCAGAATGAGACTAAGATGTTGAAATTTTTTTTATATAAAAAGGTATAGGAAATACTTTCCCAAATCTCTAAACGTAACGTTGGGAAATGTAGATTCAATTAAGTTTGCAGACATTTTCTGTAGGTTATAGGCAGATTTCCACTGTATTTTCTAGATAGAAATTTTTTTTTTTTTTTTTTTTTTTTTACATTTTTAAGAAAAATTAAATTGGAGTAAATTTGAAGTGCAGTAGTTTGAAAATGTAAAACTATTTTGCAAATTAGTCTTGCTTATTTGGCTAGTTTCTGTTTAATACTGAGCATTAAATGAGCGTGCAGTTGTCGGAAAAAGAATACTGTTTGGTATCTTATGGAATTCGCGGACTCCCTTTGAGCTGGATTTCATCTTTTATCAATAATAGAATGGTAGCTCTTAAAATCCATACTCATATCTCGAAGTCCATTAATATCACGATGGGTGTTCCTCAAGGATCAATTATTTCTCCGCTCTTATTTAATTTGTTCATTAATGACATCCACTATTGCTCTCAAATACCTAAAATCATATCTTACGCGGATGATACAGTCCTATTGTTCTCTGCTGGTAACGAAAAGTCTCTGAACTTAATTATAAATATAATGTTACCAGACATAACAGCTTGGATTAGAAAGAATGAACTCAGTATTAATTACTCTAAAAGTGTTTTTATGGTATTCAGGCAACGAAATTAACAATTCAACACGGAGTCTATAAAAATCCTTCTGGATGAGAACCAAATCACTATCGTAATATCGTTACCTAGGCATTATCATTTCCTATAATCTATCTTGGAACTCACATATTTCCTCCTTAGCTTCTAAATTGAGCAAGAGTTTGGGAACAATTTCACATCTACTGTATCTTCCTCGTTCCACCTTAATCCTTTTATATAATGCATTGATATATTCTAATCTTTGTTTTGGAATTATTTTTTGGGGCAGTTCCTCCGATCAAAATTTAAGTAGACTGCTCAGACTACAGAAATGGTTTGTACGTATGATTTTGCATCTACCACATAAAACACCAATTACACATCTATTTCATCGACACAAATTTTTGAATATTTACGATACCTTCTTCCTACTATCGGTTTGTTTTTTACATAAATTAATTCATAATAAAATAAAATTAGCTAGCCCTCTAAAATTAACTTTCAATTTTGACTACCATAATTATCCAACTAGGAAATCAAGAGATTCGTCTTCCATTTGCGAATAATAACTTTCGCCGCCGCACTCCAGTTTTTTCTTGTCAAAAGAAATGGTCCCTTTTACCCTCTTCACTAACAGAAACTGCTAGCTATTACACATTTAAATATTCACTGAAGAAACTGATTCTTAATAATGATCGATGTTGTAAAAATATTATTTAAATTAATTTAAGAATCTTTCTTATCTATTAACCCATTTTGTATTAGTTCTTTGTAGGGGACGCGGGGAGCTTTGCTCGACGGGCTTTTCAGCCTTTCAAACCCCCTTGTTCCCCCTGCTTACTGTTTATTTTATTGTACTCACTCTTGTTAAATAAATAAAAATAAATAAATTAAATAATACAAAATAAATAATACAAAATACAAAACCTTACTTTTTGCATGCACCAACTCTAGCTGAAGTCTAATTAGCATAAATAATAGCGAATTTCTGCTCTGTTTAAAAGACAAATATAGGGCTATTATAAATGATTCATTCGATTTCAAAACATAGTAATTTTCAAAGAATTACTCGTACAGATATAATTGATACATGGATCTCATTTAGTTTGTTTCGTGGTACACCAGTTGGCAGCACGAATACAGTGCCTTTACAAAATGGCGATAAAGAAGGAAAAAAGTTTCTGTGTTGGAATATGCGAGATGTACATTCCTTATAGCAGTGCAGCGTGCATTCAGAAGAGTGTACAGAAAAGAACCACCATGTAAGTAGCATTTTTTGGTGATATTTGCAGGTTAAGAACACTGGTTATTTGTGTAGTGTAAAATCGCCAGTTGACCGATCATGTAAGGTGAAATAGAGGAGAAAGTGAGGGATTATTGGACTTGTGTTGTGTAACCAGAAGGGCACATATAGAACATTTGACACATATAGAACATTTGAGGAAAACTTGCTGAGTTTGCGGTTCTTTTCATGTATTTATTATATTTGTACGTGTAATACTTCGGAAAATACGCGTATTTTGAAATCGAATGAATCATTTATAGTAGCCCTATACTTGAACCATTTAAAGTGTCGCTTTGAGAACTTTATAGAAACTTAATAGAGTACTTTAACGCGCTTATTGCACTAAATAAGATAAGCGCTTTTTATTTTGCTTAAGCTTCGAGTCGTTTAAGCGTATTATTTATTGCTACTGAAATCCAACCGATATTATTCATGTGCATTTAAGAAGTAAAGGAATGGCAATGAAGAATTAATGTGAGGACATTACACAAGGGAGGTCGGTAGATCTTCCTCCTTTTTCCCACCCTCCTGCTCTCCAACACTCATCTCTTCCCTAATTATTTCCTCTTCCCCTCCCCTCCTCTCCCCCTATCTCTTTCATTCAGAGTCCAATATCCTGTAAGCAGGCCATGATTGTAAGGAGGGGGAGGGATTTTATTTCATCCCCCACCAGGGACCCATTTGTGGAGGGGAAATTCAATTTCGTCGATATGCAATCTCCAAGTGGAATTTTATCAGGACTTTTATATGGCTTCTGAATCGGTTGAGGTCCAAAATTTTATTGCCACTTCTTTTTTTCCTCTAATTTATTTATCTGTTTTTTCTATCAACTTTTCTTTCAGCCGTCAATTTGTCATTAATGAATTAGTGCGATGGTTTAATTACGCGCCTATCATAAATATCTGAGATAATATTTCTGCAATTCGTTCCTTCTCTTTTTGATGTTATCATTTCCCGTTTAATCTTTTCCTGAGATCACACCAACCTGTTTCAGGTTGGCCAAGATTGAACACAGGGGGATGTACAAATTGACTTACTAATTCCTGTACCTGCATAGTAGTCTTTAGAGGATACGTTATTCGACTTTAGGAATTCATATATAGACATTAACTCTGTTTTACCAGATAAATTGCTATTTACATAAATGTATACTGATTTTACGGTTTATTATTTTTTGCACTATTGCGCATTTTGACAATTTTAGAACCATTGAATGCAATGTTGTAGAACTACAGTCTTGATCGATAATTGGCATGAAGGGCAATCTGGTGGTCAGAATATTTACTAATTAGTCGACTTCAAGGAATGAATTTTCGAAAGGCGAAATTATATTCGAATTAACGACGGTTGGTTTATGTATATATAATTTTTGAAGCCTTCGGCAAGGGCATTTCTGCTCTATGCTGCAGTGAAACCTTCAGGTACGCATCAAGTAGATGTCTTGATAAGTTCATTATCGTTTCTTGAGTAAGATTATTATTGGAAAATTCGAAATGAATTATATATGTTTATAAAAATATATATAGAGTGAATAGTTGAAAATACTGCTGAATTACATTATGATTAGCAGTTTCAGATAATAATAATACTGTGATAAATTTAATACAAAACAGCAGCAATGAGTTCCATCTTCTGACATTGGTGTATGTATTAAAAGTTTGTGTCAGAATTTGTTTGCTAGAAAAATACACTTTCTGTCCACAAATAACTTAAAAATAACTTGAATGTACTCTACTATACATTTCATAATATCTAGAGCCCGGAGGGAGTAAGATTCCTGGACGAGGTAAATGTGATGTGAGGTAAGTCATGTCTGAGAATTAATTTCCCTTTTTTTCAGTAAGTTAATTTAGTTTGTTACTTCCCCTTTTTTTGCTGATCGATTATTCACTCAGGGCTCTAGATCTTATAGTTTAACTATAAATACTTAATAATGACAATTTTGAGTCAAAGGGCCAGTCACTAAGTCTATTGCTTAAAAAATAACATTGAATAATTTTGAGTCTGCTATTGGTCCGTGTTCCAAATTGAAATTCATAACTTTTTTAATTTCAGTGTTCCAACCGCATTAAGTAAGAAAGGCAACCATGCTTTAATAACTGTGTGGCCGAAATGTACATTCAAGTTATTTAAAGTTATTTGTGGACAAGAATTGCATTTTTTCTAATTACATTTTACACAGCTGCAATATACTGTTCAGAATCGCTTTTTTCAACTTAAGTTATTTTTTTCTTTTTAAATGTAGATGTATTTGATATATACTATCGCCAAAAACATTTTAATGTGCGAATTGTCTGGCTAGATGATGGCCGAGCTAATTAATAATAGCCGAATTAGGAGATTTTTATATTAGGCAAATCTAATTTAGTGTTTTCAGGATTTAAAATAAGTTTTTTCATTCAAAATGAAACATCTACTTGATTTGAGATGTTCTCTTGAATATGAATGCTCTAATTTATTTTTTAGAATTTTTTTTCAATTAATAAATATTATTTTAAAGATGCATTATTCAAAGCGAAAAATAAAAATACAATGAAGAAAATAAAATTCATTTTAAACACACTCATCTTCTAAATTAAAAAAAAAAATTGCAATATTTTAAAAGTGCATTATATCTTTGAAAAAAAAATGAAATGAGGAGCATGGTACAAGATCAAATTAAAAGGGAGGAAAAAAAACAGAAATAATCTTAATTCTGCAGATAAATTATGAATATTTTCCCTCTTCCCTAATGGAAATTCCTTAGAGGAAACACACAATTTGGAATTGAGATACCTGAGAGCTTCCCTTTCTCTCTCTCTCTCTCTCTCTCTCTCTCTCTCTCTCTCCCTCTCTCCTCCAAACTCCTTGGATGTTTGTATGTAGTATGTGCTTATACTGAAAAACGCCAAATAAAAACGGACTAGACAAACTGTGAAAAATAATTTCGTGAACCGGTTCGTTTGGCTCATGGAGCCCAACGAGAAACGGCTGGCAGGCAAGAATCAGAAGAAAACTGTAATAGATGGAAAAAAATTTCCAGACTCTACGAAAGGATTTTTTTTTGGCCAGTAAAAGGGATCTCTCTCTCTCTCTCTCTCTCTCTCTCTCTCTCTCTCTCTCTCTCTTTCTTTCTCTCTCTTTCTCTCTCTCTTTCGTTCGCTCACTCGCTCCCTCTCCCTTTCCCTCTTGCAGAGAACGCAAATGAACCACAAAAGACGTTTCTTAGCTCCGTTGCCCTTCGATTTGCTTAATAATACGTTAAACTGGCCAGGAGTGGCGCTTCTGGTCTTGTGCCTGCTGGATGGGTTGTTCTCGGTGAGAATGGTGGTGGTGGTAGTTTTTTTTTTCTTTCTTATGTATATTTTCTTAAACGATCTGCGCATGTTCCTAGTTGTCGGAGGGCGATGGAAGCGAAATTGGCGAATAGAATGGGAAGAGGGCGCCGTCTGCGATTGCGCGTAACTCTAAAGGGTTAAAGCACCTTGAGTCTGGAGTGAACGCAATTATCTCGAGATTATTGGTTGAATTTCCGAACGACTGAAAGCTTTAGAAATGCTGACCAGTTGTGTTTAAGCGTGCCTATGAAAGCAACTAATTTTGACCCATCAGGAGTATTCAGTTCATGCTGCGACTGGCAGATGAAAATGCTCGCTGACTGTAAATATCGCAGCCGTTGACGGCGCCCTCCGACCGGGATTCGATTTAGAGATCCCCATCAGAATAAGACTGAAAAAATAATTTACGAGTGCTTCTCCTCCCAGAGAATGAGAGAGAAAAGAAATGAAGAAAATATAATAAATATTATATGAGGAAAATAAAATAATAGAGTGAATAAACAAAGAGAAGACCAGAGGAAAAAAAAAGGAAACCAGACAGAAATACCAAACGATTCATTAATATTTTAGAAGATTATCTTTTTTCTTTAAATAACAGAAAATCGACTGATGTAAAATTTTAAAAATTTTATAAAAAATATTTTTCTTCCTTTGACTTTTCAATTTTCCCGAGCTCCACCCAAGTATTCTTTGCTTAAAATGTGAAAGCAATAAATTTTCAAATATTTAATTACTTTTTTATTCCATATCAGTGTCATGACAGATTTAAAAAACACACACATACAACAATAGTACAGTTTGTTAGAAAAAAAATGAAATTGGGAAAGAAAAGAAAGCCAAAAAAAAAAAAAAAACAAGAAAAAAAACTCTTCATTGTTTCTGAGAGAGAGTTATTGCTCTTGTTACATTTGCCCTGAAGTAAATTGCTGTTAGCTAAATCGAAAATTTGTCTGGTACAAAAAAGGAAATAAAGGAGGATCAGAAAAAAACACAAACTGCATATAAATTTCCTCTGTTCCTCTGCAAATGATGTCGAGTAGTCCATAAGAGCTCAGAACTAATAAAATCTTCACTTCTTAAATTTCCCTCGCTGTCTTTGCATTAGAGGAAAAAAAAAGAACTATAAGCGTTTCAAATTATGTCTACTCTGTTTAAACATGCATATTAAATTCCAGCTTACTTTGAGGAATTTAACGACAGCGTTTAAAAAAATAAATGAAATATTTGCTCTAGACCTGGAAAATTTAATGAATTTCATGTGCAAATATCTGATATAACGCTATGCAGGTAAGAGCGAAAGTTAAAAAAATGGGTTTTGAAAAAAAAATATTAAAATTGGACTTTAATTCACTTCCTCGAGGATCTAATAATTAATTGTTAATATTATAATGCATGCATGACCTTTAGTTTTCCTTTCCTTCTTTTAGTAATTATCCTGTCAACTTTATCACTGTGAGTTATGCTTCTAACAGTTTTCATATGTAACGTCTCCTTAAATGTATGCCGCTGAACTCTTGAACTTATGAAATACTGTTTACACGTTTATGTATAAGGCATGCTCAGAATTTAATTTTCTTAATTTCTTCTTCTTTTCTTCAGGGAGAAAAAATATTAGAACAGGTTAACATTTGATATAATTTTTATTCTTGTAACTAATGGCGCCTGGTTTTTTTTTTGTTGTTTTTTTTTGTGAATTTAAAACTGTTTATTTTGCTTTTCAGGAATTACAGCTGATAATTTTGCCATGTTTAAAAAGGGAAAGTTAAAAAAAAAACCAGAACACTAAATCCGGTATATTGCTTCGCAAATATATTAGTTCTTCATTAGAATACAATTTTTTTCCTCTAAAAATTTTCGAATGACGGGCCAAAAGCCACATTTAAATAGATATGAGTATGCGTTCTAGTCAAAAGTAAATGAATAAATCCTCCCAATCCCAGATATAGATTTGTAAGTACTAATTGTATAATGCCAAAAACTTTGGACAAACGGTGGTAATAAACAAAATAAGAATAGAAACCACAATTTCACAAATGAGATTTTTAAACTGGAGCTACGGATGTACATTTCGAAGACGCTATCCTCTTCATCAGCGTGTAAATTGGGAATACAAAATATTATTATAGATAGCCATTAATAACCAATTAGGTTATTTTACATACAAAATAAAAAAGAGCCAATCAAGGAAGTACAAAATATAATAAACAGAAAAACAAATAATAAACAATGATATAAATTACAAGTAGCTAATCAGAGAAATATAACATTATTAATGGTTATACACTGAAGAGCCAAAACATTATGACCATCACCACATTGGTGAATGAACTCGTCTGGATCACGTGGAGGGCACATCATTGCGGACCAGTTGCACCCTTACATGGCGTCTGTCTTCCCAACTGGAAATGGAATCTTCCAGCAGGACAACGCCCCATGTCACAAGGCTCGAATTGTGTTGGAGTGGTTCGAGGAGCATAAGGATGAATTCCAGTTAATGTCCTGGCCATCTAACTCGCCGGATCTTAATCCGATAGAGCACATTTGGAATGTCATGGAGCGGCAGCTCAGAGCTCAAACATCACCATGTCGGAATATCTCGACTTTGCGTGAGTGCTGCTTAGACATTTGGTACAACCTGTCTCCAGTCATCTACCAAGAACTTGTGGCATCCATTCCAAGGCGAGTTGCAGCTGTTTTGCAGGCCAAAAGTGGCGCAACGCGTTATTGAGTAGGTGCTCCTAATGTTTTGGCTATTCAGTGTATATAGTCACATTCTGTATGCCCAATTTACACGCTGAAGAAAAGGACAGGGTCTTCGAAATGTACACCCCCCGCGGCTCCAGATTAAAAATCTCATTTGTGGACTTGTCATTTCTGTTCATATATTGTTTGTTACTAATAGATTTGTAAGTTTGGAATTTAACAGGTACGTTCTATTAATAGAATGTGTAACTTAACTTTGTGTAGCTTTCATAAAATTCAAAGATGTGTTAAATTTATAATTCAGATATTTGTTGAGTGTCATTTTAAACCTAGTTTTCAACTTTAGCATTATATAGCATAAGTACCCTTTACATTTTAACATAGCTAAACTATGACAAAGTTGTTTCAAGTTTACTAGGTTATAAACACTCTTTGACTATGAAATGATTTTAAAGTGATGTTCGGGCGCAGAATGACCTAGATTATGACGCGCCCAAAAACGAATTAACCCATCAATCAACACATAATGTTCTGAAGAAGTTTCAAACAAGATCACCTATTTGTTGTCCTTGTAGGTTAGAAAGGTGAATAATAATAAAATAAATTAAGTTTCGAGATATTGACATCCATACAAAATTCGGACCAACATAGTCTCTTTGGAGATTCCTCGTTGCAAAATGTAGCGGATACAAAAAAGAAAGTCAGCTGCTCCAATAGGTCTCTCAGCATGATCGGAAAATTGCATCGAAATTCAGGCATTTGACAGCATCAGTTAAAACACTTTTATAATGAAAATCGATAAAGCAAGCGAAAAATAGCTTTTTCCGCCATCTATTTCTGTCATTTAAAATTGAATTTTGAAATCTTCGACATCTTTTTTTGTGGCAATTTCATTTGCTTGCGATAAACAGGTGGGGACATTGAAAAATGTTTTTTATACACGAACCAACATCAGTGATACAAAACGGCTTAGAATTTTGAACGAACAAGAATATACATTTGCTATGTGTTTTGATGGAAAAGGCTTAAAATTGTCAGGATTTATCTAAGGAAACTTGCTTAGGTAAAGAGAAAGCGAAAGAAAACTTTTTTTTTTAAATAGTGAAAAATGGTGGATTTGAGATATTACAGTTACAGGACGCTGAAGCCGTGTTTGCACCAAGCCTACGGATGTTTTTTAACCAATAGGAAGGAAACTCCGTTTTAACGGAGTGTATCTAATGGGTTAAATAGACAAGATTCGCTGAAACGATTGTGCAGGTGCTCCTTTAAAAACGCACACTTGCCTCTCGTGAGGGATTTCTCTAGTTTTCTTGGCTGGTAAGCGAGGCAGTCGCAGACAGAAGGGAGCCTCAGGGAACTAGGTAGGCTTGACTCACCTGGGAGAGAGGGCAGCTGGCCACCAGCGTCAGAATCCATCCATTTAAAAGGTGGGGAAGCTTACAAAAGGCAACAACAACAAGAAGAGAAAAAAATGAGGCCAGAGCGTTTGCTTTGTAATGATGACCCTTTAAAATAAGCACGAAGGGGTTTAATTATTTTTCTTTTATTTTTTAGTCAAAAAACAACAGAGTTTTAACAGCAAGTCAAATGAAAAAAATTATCAGCCAAGATGCTGGCTGAGGTGAAATAAGGTCCTATTGATTTGTCTGGTTTTCCATCTAAGCGTGAAGTGGAACTGATGAAATATCTCGTTGTTTGGTTCTCAGAAGTAGAGAGACTTGTTCGCTTCCTCGCAATTCATTTTGACTCTCTCCTTTTCTGTGTGCTTATGTGTTGTGTGTGTCAGAATACGTCGATGTAACATCTGTCGCAGACGAAGAGAAAGGAAGAGGAGAATCAAATGTTGCGTGTTCAGGCACCATTCAGCACGATTGGTAGAAATGTGTTACAAGTGAGTGAAACAGATTTGCAGCTGAGGTGCTTCCTTCACACGTTTCGCATAGGCTTCTTTATACATGAAGCTGAAAGTGGAGCACATATTGTATTATTATTATTATTATTATTATTATTATTATTATTATTATTATTATTATT
>JAHWFO010012390.1:3225608-3258704 GCA_023313115.1 Rhysida immarginata | reverse complement strand
TTATTATTATTATTATTATTATTATTATTATTATTATTATTATTATTTATTTCCTAATACGTTTTAATATATCATGAGTTATCTTATGACGGATTCTTAATAAGGAGTAGCTGCTGGTTCGCAGAAACTTTATTATATCAGATTAAAGGATACATGTAACGAATAAAACTGTCACAAATAAGATTTTTATTGATTGCAGGTATGAATAAGACAAGCAAAGGAAAAAAAATTGTCTTGCCGTTGCAGTTGTACACGCCCACTTTTCTTTATTCGATCAAGGTCACGAGGCGCAGTTATAACTAAATAGCAACTCAATTCGTGAAGTGAAACCTCAAAACATTTCTCTACATTTTTTTTATTTCGTTTGTTTAATCTTTTAAGGGGTTTATTTTGAAAATAATATACGGCACGCTAACGAAATCAGCAAAATATTCTCTCCTGGGTAATATAGTGAGTACTGTATTAACTTTAATATTTCAGCTGATATTTTTCTTATTTCAGTTTTGTACGCAAATTAGTCAAGATTTGTTTAAATACTTCATTGGAAATTGAAGAATTTGTCTGATCAGCATTAAAAGAGACGTTAATAGAATCGGTAATTTTAACATGGCTGTAATTGATGACAGTTTCATTCAAACAAGATTACTTGTGTCGTCAGGGATTTTTGGTCTTTTACTGTCATTGATATGCTAGTCAGATCGGTGCCTCTTAAAGCTATTAAAATTTTGTTTAGAAAATTACTCCATGCCATGATAGTTTTTCCTGCGCTATAATTGCTGCCTAACAGCTTTCAAGAACAAAGAAAGCTATTTTCAGATAAAGTATCTGGTATTCTTATTTGTTAAGTTAATAAACTATTATAACATGGTTTCGGATTTATGTGCACTAAAAAGTGCGAAAATATGCGATTATATATGCCCTAAAAATCCAAAATATGCACTAAAAATGTGCCAAAAATTTACTTTCACGCGTTGCTTTCATTGTCATACTTAGGAAAATCGATGATAAAAACGAAAACAAATTAAACACCATAGCAAAAATTAAAATTTATTGACCTGAACAATCCAATTTTTTCCAACATGTTTTCTATAGAAAAGATCTCTGGCTCTAATAAGCGGAGTGTGCACTCATCTGGTGCCTCTTGCCCAAATCAATGAAAGAATTTATATTGTTTTTTTTAAAATAACATACTTAACATGTTGTAAAAATAACTTTAAATATGCCTTAATAAACAAAAAATACTCAAATTATACAAAATTATGCGCTAAAGCCTGAAATATGCATTTATATACTTAATAAAACCTAAGCTACGAGTTCTAGAGGGGGCTAAAAAGGAGTTACTAGCTCGGGAAAAAAAAATCTGCATTAAATGCAAAATCCGAACCCTAATGATAACACATCATTTGACTTCAAACTAAGTGTTAATAGCTTGATCCTTATTTATTTTATTATAAAGCATCAAACATGGAGATAATTTATGAATTTATGTTCAGTTCATCTCTTAAAAGCTTTTCTTGAATTGATTTGTAGAATAAACCTTTTTTTATAAATGGAGTGCTGGTTAAGTATTATGCAGAAAAAATAAGTTAGCGCAGATGTCTCTACGTTGGAGAAAGTATACAGATCATGTCTCTTGGCAGATGACGACATTTTCCATTTTATATTCCCTCTGAAAGTTACCATTTTAAGTGTCAAAATAAAACGCTGTGAAAAAGAACAAAGCAAACTTGAGAAACTGTTCAGGAAACAGCAGTATCTTGTGTACTTCTTTGAAGTCCTTGATACCAATTAGCAGAGCATTGCTTTTCTTTATCCGGGATGGCTCAGATTGTTAGAGCAGCGAGAGTGATACTCATGTAGGTTCGAGTTCAGGTAGCAGAATCTTTTCTGTGTTATGTCTTACTTTTGTATTTTGCTATATTGAATATATAGAAGTCCTCGAAGAGTTCAAATTTTGCAATTACGTTAAGAGACAGTAGAATTAATTACCGATAATAATAATCAAGTTCATTTACGTTATCATATTCTTATATATAATATCCAATCTACAGTTTTTAACTCGCCGTGTTAAAATTTATTTTATTTGTGCTTAGACAATATCAGTTTTAAATTTCGACAGGTTGGAGCGCTTATCTTCTTTCCTGAAGAACAAAATTAACTGATTTTTTTTTATTTGTCTTCACGTTTTCAACCTCCACCCCTTCATGTTTTCGTGTTCATTCGAATTTACTCTTATCGTGTAGCAGTTTGCCAATTTCTTTTCAGCTTTTTACTGCATCCCCCCCCCCCCCGTTCTAACTCAAACTTTTTGCTGATCGATGATGGTTACGTCCGTAGAACAAAAGCGAAACTTTCCTGCCGTCGCTGTTTTCGAGGATCGCTTCGAGATCTTCGTGAAACGGGATCCGTAAAGAAAGAAACCCCTAATGATTATGAATACGAACATCCGTCTCACCTGTCACGCCTTCATTACTAACCATAATTTTATCTGGTAACGGAATTCCCGTCGCTGGAGCCGAGGTAACTCTTGCCTGTAGCCCCCCCCCCCTCCCCCAGCTCCCTTCGAGCCAATCTAATCAGAAGATCGTCCTCTTCTCTCCATTGTAATACTTCTCCACGGATTTTCTTCTTTTTTCGGCTTTAATTACTCCGAGTTTCGCTAAATACCATACACACGGCCTGTCGAAAACGATAGGGCTTCTCAAACCGAAGTGAGCATGCGCGACATTGCTCCAAAACAAGAACAAAACAAAGTCGCCCTTCTTTTGGACTAAATAGAATTATGCGCGGTCATTAAAGAATAAAGAACCGAAGTCCCCTTCCCTCGCAATTGTCGCGCATTTTTGATGAAGTTTCCAATGTTTTTTATAATTGCATTAGATTACTTATCGAGGACCATTCGCATTCTATCCTTATCGCTTAGACAACCGGCTGGCCCTTAATTTAATCAGTGGCTGTCCTCCTTGTTTTCTTGAATCAAGAAACGATCATAACAATTTTTTTTCCATATAAGTTTGCCTAAAGAAACTTAAGACTAAGAGTCACTTTTTTAAATTCAAAATTTTATTTAGATTTTATTACCCTTATTTTTTCAGTCAAGATTTTTCTACCGTTGATTACTAGGGGCTAGCTAAGGGCAATTAAAACCGGACCATTTTAAGGTTTCCTAATGTAGACAAAAGAGGAGCAATGGAGTAAATTGTTGCTGCTGTTATTTTGTAAGTGTAACTGAGGTTCAGAAATTTTACTTAGGAAAATTTTTCTCTTTTTCGAATGTGCAAATAAAATACGAAAATTTTTAAGCTATTTAATTAAGCTATTTAAAATTTTATCATTCGCTAGTGGTATTAAAACTTTTGTTGATGACGACAATCTTACTTTGTAGGCGTTGGTCATTGTGCAATTTGTGTAAGTTAAGTTTGTGAAATGGAATGTGCAAATTTAGTCGGCTGTGATAGTCATTTGCCAATACCCTATCAGTAATTAATTTTACGAAGGGTGGTCAAAAGGAAAACATATTGTACGAGGGGTGATCAAAAACTAAGGTTACAAAGCCAGCAGTGAAACGTGTACATTTTATTTCATCCAACCAATACAGCCAACTGATAATATATGCATAGGTTATTTTTCGACTTAGTCTCCATATCAGTTTAGGCACTTGTCGATTCGTGGGATGAGTTTGACTATTCCCTCCTGGTAAAAATCCTGTCCTTGCGTGTTCAGCCACATTGTCGCGAAGTGTTTCACCTCCTTGTCTGAAGCGAATTGTCGGCCTCCTAGGTGCTCTTTCAAGTGAGGAAAGAGGTGAAAGTCGCTTGGAGCGAGGTCCGGGCTGTAGGGAGGGTGTTTAATGATGTCCCAGCGAAACTGCTTCAACAGCGTGGTGGTCTTCTGGGCTGTATGAATCAACAATTCTAACAAGTGAACACGTGTTAGGATGTTAAATGAGTAACTCGGGAACTTCTTGTTGGAATTCGATCAAATTTTAACGATACACAATTGGAATTCGATACACAGTTTTATGTACCCTGTTATTACTCCAAATTTCATTAATCTAGGCTTTACAGAACCTTAGTTATTAACTTGTTGATCTTGGTGGCGGCATTTTTATTTCTGTTCATATGTCAGTTATCGTTCACATTCGGACCCTCTTTCATAGGACTTGTTTGTGTTTACCTTGACCTCTATAATACCGCCTTAAATTGTTTTACACACGATTTGAATCACCATGTATATACACGCGTTGAACCATCCAGTTAGGATTGACTATTCATTGCTTGGCTCTGTTTTATTAGATTTTGTATTGCTTTACTATTAGACCATTGCTTATTCATTTATTCAATGTAGCAGTACGAAGTTCTATTAGATAAATGGGACCTTAACGCATCATAATTTAGTAATTTCATTGTGACAAGTATTTTATGAGAATTTGCTTTAGAATTCTTCCAAAGTTAAAAAGTGCAAGTTTTTCTTTCGCTGCTCACTTTATATTCTTTTATGTATTGACAGAATTCATTCTCTTATGATTTAGAACATAATAGAAGACTCCTAAGGGCCATTTTCCTTCACCCTCCCCTTCCGTCTATTCATCCTCAGTCTTTGCGTTATTCGCCTGTTAACTCATTATCATTCATCTCGTGCATTAGCCGTCGTTCATTTTACCGCACTGTCGTTCCGTCAGTGGATTCATCAACCAATCTGTCATAACTTTCTTCCTTTTCTTTCTTTCTTTTTTTCTTTCTTTCTTTCTCCTCCTTTTCCTTCCCCTCCTCTTCTCCTCCTTGAATACAATATTCTTCGAACCGTGGCCGGATCCAGCCATCTCGGCTTGTGGCCGACGAAGCTGGTCATCATCTGTCAGCAATGGCGGCCGTTTCACGACTCGACCAACAACACCCGAAAAATGATGAATCCTTCCGTCCTAAGGACCGTCACTTTCCAACACAGGGGTTCTCTATTTTTCTGTTCGCTTCGACGACAAACTCGAACGCCTCTCTGTCTCTTTAATCTTAATAAACGTGACAAAGCTAGTGGCAATAAATAGTCTTTAATAAGGCGCCATCACGAAAGAATTAAGGAAGGGTATCTTATAGAGAGGAGGGAAAGGGAGGCAGGGGGGGCGCTTCACAGCTGAAGTGGTAACTTATTTCGTTTTCTAAGATCTACTATAAATCACATGCTGATGATAAATAGTCTGTCCAAATTTTGCACTCTTCCAGAAGCTCGAATGTTCGTTGTTGGGATTTTTTTCCTGTTTTCTTTCTTTCTCTGAAGTGTAGGTTCAGAAACACTTTAATAAGTTTTATTAAAGTTCACTGACAACCGTCGTTGTTGTCCTCGTCACGAAATCAGTATCGGATGAAATTGAAGCCTTATTTCCAACTTTTTTTAGACGGTTTCTTATTTTGAGCTGTAACTTGGAAAAAATGCAATAACCATTTGTCTCAGTCAGAGAATTGAATTAATAGGAAAAGACCTTGACAAAAAAGATTAACAACATAATATCATGTATCCTGCATTGAATTTAATTGATATTTTGAGATCGAGCTATTCTTACGGTTTTTGGAGGAAAACGATCTAGATTTTTCAAATTTTTTCTAGAGAAAATGAAATTTAGTAGAGAGCTCATTATAATTTTTAACATTTACAACATTACTCTATATGAAGATACCAGAAAACATGACTTAATAATAGGAAAAGTAGCTAATTCACATACGTGGATATTTACTGGTATTTTGTTATGTATTAAAAATACGCCTTGGCGATCATTTCTTATCAGAAGAGTTGCAAATATTTTCTCCTCGGTTTCTCCATTTTTTCCCAACCATTTAGTCTACCAAAACGGATTGCCGGAATTACGTTTTATCCTAAAAAAAACAAGCAAACATGGACTTAAAATTTCATCTGTATAAATCCCACGGTATCCTAAGCCGAAGATTGAACCTTGGAATCCTTGAGAGACAGACTAGATGGCTAGCCACAACTCCACTGGGAGCGCTTGGATATTAGTATTTAAATTAAAGGGCACACCCATCCCAAGAGGGCTTAACTAACGTCCATGGAAATAAAACAACAACAAAAACAACACCCCAGGTTGTATTCTAATTACTCTTTCATAATGGAGAACTAAGTGTTCACGTAGGCCTATTATGCAGAGACTCATTTTCTTTTATTATTACTATCGGTAAAGTAAGCTGTCTGTCTCCTTTAGGATTTCGTTTTTTGTTATTTGTCGGTTTCCATGGTTTACATGTTTTCCTTATCACAGAAAATAAACGAGCATGGGAAGTCCTAATTTATGTTTGGGATGGTTATATGATAAGCATGCGGTTTGGTAATGATAAATTTGAGTTTAAAAGTAAAATTTAAATATGTAAATAAATAAATGAATATTTGAGTTAAACAGTGTTTAAACAATCAATGGAATTCTGTCCCCTCTAATGCTAATATTTGCAGCATTTCAGCTTTGGAGATTATTTGAAGATAAATAGAAATTCATATGTGAATAAGTTTTTTTTGATTTTATAGATATTCGTACTTTAAAATAAATAGAAATTTGAAAACAAAATTTAATTGCGATTTTCATAAAAATATTTTCCACGTATTATATGGATTTTTAGAAAGACCCAATGCAGTTGTGATAGCCCGTGTTAACTTTAAGGTGAGTTTTCCTTAATCTATTAATTAAAGTATCTACTGTATAATTATTTCAGAATTATTCAAACTATTCTTCATTATTAATAGTCAATCCTGAAAAGAGAATGCTTTCAATTTGCCTTAATTTTAAAGCGCGGTAACATTTTGAGCAGACAAACTGAAAACAACAAAGGCATTCTCAGCTCGTTTTTATTATAATTTAATAGAAAGATGTAGAAAGGATTGGCATTTATGAGTTCCTTGAATGGATTAATAAAAAAAGGGGGAAATTGCGAAGGCGTGAGAGAAGTTTGTTGGACGTCGAAGTGCGGAGTCATCCCGTCTGGACAGAGTGGCGACGCCGACAACGATTTGTGCACGAAATGCCAAAAAACACTTTTGATTATTCACTTCCGGAACAAACCGAGTCTGTGGCTCGTTCCCACTTCCTCTGACGAAAATAAAAACGGAAAATAGCTTTATTAAACATGTCTCCACTACGCTTTTTCTTTTGTACGTTCTTATTTTTTATCCCTTTTATTGAGTACGCGCATTTCAGGGGCGAGAAATTTGTTTTATTTTTATTTTTTTTTTAATCGAGGTCGCACTTTTGAATGCTGAGCTTGGACATTTAAATTGGTCTGGGATCGAGTCATTTATCTCACGGGTCATAGGTTCGATTCTCCCGTTTTGTTTGTTTTGCGCGTTCTCTCATCGTCCATTTATGATAATACGCTTTCCTCGTTGCATTTAGCAGTAGCAGCGCAAGCAGAACGTAAAACGCAAACAAACCGAATAACTATCGATTTTTCTCCTGGTGATTGTCAACATAGGATAGTGATGTTGGATCTAAATTGTGTAATGATGTGATGTTTATGATCGAAAGGCTTTTAACAGAATGTTATTATTATGGTTTTTATTTTCCCCTTTGTTGAGTATTCACAGTTATTATGTATGGCTGTATTTAGCATGCCAATTGCATCTACTCTTTATTTCATGTGTTAACAAAATATATGTCCATAGAAGAAAGTGAATTTAGATTACATGTTTATAGAATGCCAATATACGATCAAGAATATATTCGTTAACGTGTTAATTACAAATTTATTGATTTGCATAATTTTCATGAAATTTAATAGAAAATGTAAATTTTCAAACAAACGATAGCGCAATGCAAAGAACATTAATTTTAATGATTCATTCAGTTTGAACGGAAACTGTATAATAGATTCTTTAAATATCATTTGGATATAAATTTGATAGCAAATTGAATTCACATAAGGTTACCGAGAAACAATGATATAATACTGAATGAGAGTTCCATGTATCTGTACATCTAATAATAGTGTAAAAGGTAAAATCGTGTCCAGAAAAAATGGTAACGATTCAGTTAGTTCATGAAATGATCACCAGAGTCCTCTGCTGTATTTTTTTCTCTTGCCATTTATTCGTAATAGACAAATTGCTAAAATGATCCTGAAAAATGAGTAAAAATTTGTTTTAATTTAAAGAATTTGATTCTTCCAAATTAACACGCTCCATTTGTTTCTCAAAATTTAACTTAAATACGTCAAACTTGTACTTATTTGATTACGTGAATATGAAGCTCTAATCGATGCTGAAATAGTTCGTTGCGCGCAATCACAATCGCGACAATTCCGCAGAAAATTTGGATAAAAACAGATTTTGAAGTTGTCAAACGACAAATATTCTTCCCATTAAAAGATCATGAACTTCTTCCTTAAAATCTCTTTAATTCCTGACTGTCCAGGTTTTTGGCACTGCATTATCGTTAAAGAAAACTGATTCCTTTCGATGATATGTCGAGCTGTTCGCCATAGACTATAGTACTGTTATTTTATAAAGTGTATGAAAATGTTCAAATATTATCATTTATAAATTTAAAATTTTAATCGTACGGGAATATAATTAAAAGCCCAATTCTGCTACGTTTTCATTGTCTGATATCCGTCGACATAAGCCTGCGAGAAGGTTTTAAAAATCGTCTTATCATCTTAGGAATAGAAGAGTTGGGCAAAGGCACAATATGCACTCAGCGAGTTGGATAAAGGCACAATGTGGATGTATAAAAAGTAATTCTGTCATAAAAAAATTTGATGGCCATTAATGGCTAAACGTCGAAACCAGAAGATAATTATAATGCAGCGCTACTCTTTTATTGATTTGGTAACAATTCACATACACAACTATTGCTATTTCAAAGATATATGTGTTCTTATTCATATGAAAAACAGTTAACGTGGTAAAATGTCTTTAAGCATAGTTATTTGCAGTTTCGCCTTGAATGATTGTGTATGAAACAAAGATTCTGTATAGAGAAAGGGATCTGTGACATCGTTTGATTGGGGTATTTATGTATAAGTTATATCTTAAATGCTACTTATCCTCATAGGAGGATTCAGGCGTGATGCTGTTGATAGTGTTGTATTACGAAACGGAAAAATGAATGTCACGAGAGGAAGAGTTGATCGTTAAAATTAAAGAAGTTAGCAAGACAGCATTAAAGTTTAAATGGAGATGATGTCACAGTCACATAATCCAGCAGTTCCTGTTATTAGATTACCTAAAAAGCAAGCACAACATTGGTTAAGGAAAGTAAACTGCGAATTTTTTTTAATGCTGTTTGAAATTTTGTTTTGGAAGAATATTCTATAACTTTTTTTAGTTTGTCGTGTTATTGTGCAATAAGACCATTTATACAGGCCATTGGCGCCTAATCAGAAAGTGTTCTGGAATTACTATTATTTTGGCGCCTCTGATAAAATCTCAGCTCTCTGTAGAAGACTTTTTAATTTGCAAAAGAACGCTGAACTGTTTAATGTTTATTAATAAGTTGAGTTAGTATCATAATTCATATAACTTAATCGTATTTGTATGTTTCTCAATCTGTATTGTGATCGACTTTTTCTGGGATAATAGAAAATCCTCGATACCGAAAATGATCTTTTAGCAAATTCATTGTTGAAAGTAAACTTTTATCATTTTCTCTTTATTTCTTTTAAAGACTACGCTTCTGCCTTCTGATTTTCCTGAGTTACTAACAGTTGCAGCGTTATCCCTTTATTACCCGCAGTGACGAACCGCAGATCTCTTGAGCACTCGACGTCGTTCTACGCAACTTGGCCGTGGATCCCCAAGTGAGAAATCTCTTCAAACGAGGATTTTCTTGGCTAAGTTTTTTCTTAAGGGGACGTGTTCTGAATCTGTCGGCGATAGTTAAACTTTTGGTCGTTTTTCAGGCCTGTTTCGCGTTTTTGAAATAACTCGAGTTTTGCGAGTGTTTTGGCGAAAAGAGAGTCTCTTCATTCCTGGAAACGGTCCAGAAGACTCGTGGCCATCGAAACAATGGAGTCTTGCCAGCGGGCATGCGCATTCCCTCGCTCCTCTCGACCATCTTTAGCGCTCACAATCATCTCATTGCCCGCCATTGTTTCTGAGATATTGACGTTTTTCTTTCCTCCTCAGATCAAAGTTCCTGGAGCTGTTCCCTCCACTTCCCTTCTTATCCTCATCCGCCCTCGCAAAACTTGGACATTGTGTTTGAGTTTCTGCTTACACTTGTGCGCATGCTCGTAATCGCGAAGAGAAAAGGGCGAATTAAAGAAGTCTCCGATTGGTAAAAATAGACAATGCCTCTCCAGCTTCTTGTAACTGGTGGGCAAAGAAAGAATTGAATAGACAAAAAAAAAGTTAGAAAAGAAAAGAGGAAAAAAAGGAATTCGTAATAACAAGAAAGAAGTTTTTTTTCTTACAGAATGAAGTGAATGTCTAATGTATTATATACAAAGTTCTAGAGATAATGTATACACTCAGACTGGTCAAAGGTTAAGAAAGTTAAAACATATTTTTTATATTTTCATAAACGTTCATTAGTTTCTTCGTTTAATTTGTTACAAGATTTAGGTACTTATGAAAATATAGAGTACTTGACATAAATTTTTTTATGAAAACATTAAATAAAACTGGAAAAAGATAAATAAAATAATAGGGAGAACATCTTAATCGCAATACTGCAGATTATTAATTAACGATATTCTTGATTAAATTACAAAATTTTAGTTTCAAATTGATAAACCGAAAAAGGTTTTACTCTTATTTTCTGGAAAAATCATTATTATTATAAGTGGTCTCGTATTGCTGGATAACAGATGACAAATTTAAAGCAAAAGGATTTAATTGTTTTAAAGACAAGTCGTCTGTTTTATTTATTAAAAATATTGTTTTATTTGTTTTAAATTTAGAAAAATCTTCAGTTGATTTTAAAAAAAATCAACAAACAAACCCTCTTACAACAAATTTTCCATTTATTCCCCATTATTTTGAGGATATGAATTTCGTGATCAATTTCGCTGACTTTTGGAATTCAAATCTATTTAATTGCAGCAGTTTTTCTAATTAATCAAATAAATAAATGCATTTTCTTTCTCTGAAGATGTTATTTCAAGACGAACACGAATTCAGTGGGGTTTTTTTTTCAAATTCAATGCTATTCATAATTTTCAAATTTTTAAACAAATTATTTGTTTTTATTTGCGCCAGTAATTAAGTAAAACAAATGCCAAGTGCAAGATGAGACCCTTTTCTCTTGTGTTATTTAATATAATCGGTACGTGTATAGGCTATATTATTATACACTAATGAGTATCTAGTTTGAACAGTCCTCATAACTGCATGTTTCCTATTCAACTCTGAAAATATAATTGTAATGGTCCTATTTAGCCTTTTTTTCTGTGCTTAATTATTAACGAATTAAAGCATCAAAATCAGACATAAAAATGCTCACTATGTCAAGTGCTTAAAATATTGTTGTGATAGATAGCCGTCAGGGTATTTTAAATTGTAATTGTATTCTTTTTTTGAGTCTCTTCCAAAAATTAGGTGCGATAAATTATTTGAAGTAAAAGCGTTTAAATACCAACTGATGATAAGTCATGTTACCCTTGAAAACGTTTTCGGGTACTTTTATTTTAGTCAAAAATTAAAAAAAAATGCCATCAACTGCTCTTCACAACATCACCATTGTTGTGTCTATTTTACCATTCTCAAGTGCATTTGTCAATAATTATATCAGAATTCCAACTTTACCACGTGGACAACCTTCAAGAAATCCATATTAATTTTGCAGGAACGCGACAACTAATTTGAAGTAAATTTCAAACAACAGACAAATGATTTCACTTCTGAACCATTTTTTGCTGGATTTTTAATTTATTACTTATTTTCAATTTATTTATGTTATTGCTTCATAATTTAGAAGGACTTTATCCTTATGTAATGAATTGATTTAAAAAATTCATTATGTTATCTAAATCTTCCTACTGTGCAGTCAATAGCTAGCTACAGGAAACCAAGTTAATACATAGTGTCTCGGGAGGAAAGATCAAAAAATTTATCTAAGTCTTTTCTTAATGACTTCTGAAATACAGCTATTTGAAATTAAAATTATGAAGTTTTTAATAAACTTTTATTTTACTTTATTTATATTCTAATAACTTTTATCACAACAAATTTTCGAATATTCCGCTATATATGTCGATGCTTTTTTCAATTCTTGTGAGAACGTGGCGAGTTGCGCGCCTTATGGCATCTTTATATTTTCCTATTTGTTACCACTTATATTGACTGTAGTTTTGCAAACTTCACATTTTAACCAATCCCACAAGCAGTAATCCAAGGGAGTTAGCTCGGGTGATCTTGGTGGCCAACTAACCAGTGTAACCAATCCAGCGATTGGAAAAACGCGCGGTATCTTTCAAATTTGTCAAAACAGCAGTACAGATGACAAAGTTAGTTTAACGAACCTTAATGGAGCAGTGCTACATTATTTGTGTAAATATAAACATGAATAATGAAATAAACATGAAGTGAGAAGGTAAATTATTTAATTTAAATTATTCGATACTTAACCAATAGCTGCATTTCAGAAACCATTAATAAAAGACTATATAAAATTATAAACGTTTTGACTAACAATAACTCATTCTATACCCACACGAGAAATATTGGCCTTCCGTCCTGGAACACCCTGTTTAATATCCATTTTAATAAATAATTGCTCAAACATTTTCTAAATCTTTTGAAACATTTATCACCATAGAGGAATTGCAAAAAATGAATATACAGATTCTTTATTTATAACAAAATAACAACAAAGACCAAAAATGAAATAAAACAACAAATTAAAGACAAATAAATTAAAAAATAAAAAGACATAATAACCTGAATACATATTTCGAAAGCTAAGCTTTCATCATTCGGCAGGTAAAAGAAAGAAGTACTATAGAGGAAATACTATTCCTAATTATTAACCATTATTAAACCATTGACTTCATAGGTCCATAAATTTCACTTCTTAACATTTTGTTTTGAGTTCTGTGGTAAAACCAGCCAAAACACCAATTATTAATCATATTAATACGTGTAGGATATATTTTACTACGTACTACCGAAAATCTCACGTGAATCGAGGCAGGTGTGAAAGAGCTTTAGCTCGGTGTAGAGCTTGTCCAACCTTTCTCCATAGGAGAAGTGACCTCAATTACGCAACCCTTACCTGCATTATTAAAAAGGTTTGAGGAGGGAGAAGTGGTTGGTGGTGGTGGTAGTTGGGAAAAGTAGACGGTTTGAAAGATCGACTCGTCGAGACCCAATGTCTAAACGAGACGAGAGGGGTCGAACGCAACAACACTCGGGGTCTGAACGAGATTGATTGACGGTCGCTTGTTTAGATGGCGGGGCGGACCTCGAACCGTTCACCGGAGAAAATTAATGTTGGAAACGTGCGATGGTTCCATAAGAAAAGCAAGCCCTTCGCCGATTCGACATATTCTGAAACCATTATCTTTCATCGACACGTGTAAATGAGAAAGTGTTAACACTGTTGATGGATTTTCTCTTCTAATGGCAAGATTTTTCATTCGCCTCAACGCTCTCTCGCGTACTAATTTATTCTCTCCATCATCATGCTTTATTCTTTTGTGATTTTATGTGGCAAGATGCTTAGAACGAGACATGCTCTGAATGGATCTGCTGTTTTAATTAGATTTCCTTCTTAATACTGTGGAAGTTGTTTAAAGATTATGAAATTAAATTATTCAATTAAACGCTTCAGGTTATTTATTCTTTATTTAGAATGTCCTGCAAGTCCTATCTCTTAGGGAACGCTGTCATTATATGTTGCACGTAGAATAATGCATGATTGGTGATGCTGATGATAATGATGAAATACACGGCTCAGGTTGTATCCTTTGCCAACGGCCCTTATGAGACTAAATTTATGAGACACGATATATATTAAGTTACCTTCTTCCATGTGTCTTCAGTCGAATCACAATTGTCACTCTAAACTATTTTGGCACCGTGTAAAACTAAATTAATTAAAGTATCACTCTTCATATTAAAATAATATTCGCTCGTATTTAACAATATTCGCTATTCTTTCAGAGACAAAAAAAGGAAAGCACTATTAATTAGAATTTTTGCGGCGAGCTCTTTAAATTAAATTTTCTACCTGATAACAAGGTGAATCATTTATTTAAATTAAACTAAACATCAGACGGATGCCGACAAATAAGGAAACTCTATCTTTGTTAATTGAAAATTAAAAGAGAAGAAAATGGAATGCATATTAAACAAATTTGGACTTGAGGCGAAAGTCTGAAATGTGCAATGGCAATTAAGTCTTGCTAAATTCATCTAATAAGTTTCTCTAGTTTCCATGGTAAATAAATTACCTTAGCTTTTAATAATTACATATGTAAGTCGGATCGTAATATTGATTTCATTCTACGCCTCGGAAAACTTCTTTCTAACTTTTAGCATTTTAGGAAATTAAGAATGTAAACTATGTATAAATTCTTAATGTTTCTTCGCTGTTGCCTTCACTTGGTTGTCTTATGCGTAAGAAAACAAATTATTAATAATTTAAAACATGCAAGACGTAATAATATATCTAGACATATATTTAATCGTCTTAGTTTAAAAGAAAATGTTCTCTCAAATCACTTACTTCACCGCACATACGCGTGTTAACGACCGCTGTTCACTTGACGTCGCGCAATCTGCCACCTAAAGCTGTTGCCAATTCCTCTGTCATCTTGTCCCTCTCTCTGCCATTCCTCCACCATTCATCAATTTCGAGTCAGAAGTGAAATTTCATGAACAAGTTCCATCGACTATTGATTTTTTTTTAAAGTTTTAATAGCAACAAGCATTTCGCGCACATCAATTTTTTCGCACTTTTAGCTTTAAGAAGAAGAAAATTAGTTAATATAGAACAAAATATTTTCATGTTCAAAATTGTTCTACAGTATATCCAGTAGTTAGAGTTTATTATATTCGCATTATTGATGTATTTTTCAAGAAGAACCCCAAGAATGATTAACTTAAAACTACAAGTTTCCTAGTGTTTGTGGTAATGTTGTTATCAATGACATCTCAGTTTCAGAATATGTTACTGAATTAAATTCAAGTTTTATAATCTTACTAGACTTAAAAGCAAAGGCAATTTGATGGTTCCGTAGATTTCGAGATCATGAGCACACTCATCGAATCTGAAAAAATAGCCCGCTATATCGGCCATTTTGAAATGAGTAGAATGATTAGGGTAAAGTGCTCTAATATGGGCTAGTTCCTAATATGAGCTACACCATTTTTTCGTCAATCTGGTGCTGTCATTTATCAATAACCGGAGGAGGTGAAAAAGCTTACGAGAACATGTGGTTGTGTGAAAATTCAATTCTGTAGCTACACAGCGAGTTACGCTACAAGCAAACATTAAAAAAAGGTAGGTCCAAAGTTTTTGTTATATGAAACTTATTATATAAAACGTATTTGTGACATGGATGAACCAAAAAACGTAGTTAATGTCGTGTAGAGTACGGTTAGAAGTTCATGTCACACGATTATCTTTGATGCTTATCGACACTGGGGTTGGGCAAATTGCGTTGTAAACATGTCGATGAGACGTGCGTATTATGGGCTACCAGGATGGGTCTTATGGGCTAGCTCAATTTAGGAACCATGTACATTGAAGGTTCGTATTTGAAGTTGGAATTTTAATAAAAATAATGTACGGGCTAACAATAATAACATAGAATTGATGAGTTAATCATATTGCACGGTTTTTGGAAGGCTAACTTTTGCTTTCATTTCACAGATGTCGCTTTCGAAACCTAAGAGGAAATCTTGGAACCAATCCGTCATGAAGGCTTGTAGTTCGCAACGGGGAAATGGGTACTTTGAAAGCTTGCAGTTCGCAACGGGGAAATGGGTACTTTGAAAGCCGCGAAGCTGTACTTGTGTTCCACGGGCAACTATTCAGCGGTATGCCAAGTCTATGGAATCCCCTCCAGAAATCTCCATCAATATTTCTCTGGGAAGAAAAACAGTTCTCCCCCCGGCACATGGTGATGCGGAATGTCTCATCTGTACAGGGCTGTTTTCGGACGATCAAAACGGGGAGACCTGGTGAGATGTCAGATGTGCCTGAAGTGAGTTCACAGTGCCTGTGCCGGGGACCCAGAGGGATCCTTAACGTGCGCCATATGCTTGGAGAGCAAGGGCCAATAACTGTTTACAATGTCGATCTTTATTATGAAATTGTATTCCTAACATAGGAGCAGCCCATATTAGGAACACATGTTCCTGATATGGCACTTACAATGTTTTTTTTAATCTACGTTATTTTACTCGTAATAAATGTTTTTTTACTATTTCCGGACTTGCATATGCTTACTCAGAAAATATACTGTACATTCCTACAGATGGGGATACTCGAAAGTGGTTACACTAAATAGTACGGGCTCACTAAAAAAAGTTGCCCATATTAAGACACCTTACCCTACCTAAATTGTGTAATTTTTTTATTCGACACCCTTACCTCTTTGCTCTTTATGCAATTTACACCTTAATGTTGTTCTCGGAAGAGACAAAAAGAAGTATGCTAACAGTCCACGTTAAATTCCATAATAAAAATAGGAAGTTAAAAAAATAAAAATAAGAATACCTTTTATACAGGGTGTTTCATAATTGGTGTCCCGTCTTTAGGTCCAAATAAAGACTCAAGGGGAACAGATTGGGGGCAAATGAATGTTGATTATTTGGTTTTAATATCCCTTAATTCAGAATAAAAACATTTCGCGTCCCTGGAGGTGAAGGGGTAAATTTTAAAAATTTTAATTTTGTAGGGGCAGGGGTTAGACCCCATGTGTTATTTAGAAAGTTGTAGAGCATCATGTAAAATGTGGATTTAGCAAAAAACCCGGTGAAAAAATCTCATCCCCTGCCTTTTGTCGAGTGGGTAAAGTTGAAGGTATGGCTAGCTAATGTAGACAAAAACAGAAAAACTCATTAGAAACTTATTAGAACTTTATTACTTATTAGAAAACAGTACATTTGAAAATGAATGAGAATGAATGAGTCGTTACCCTGAAAAGCTAATGGGCCCTAATTTTTTTCATTCATTCTCATTAATTTTCCAGATGTAGGCCCTACTGTTTTCTAATAAGTATGGTTTTTGTCCACATCGGCTAGCCATACCTTTCATTTTACCCACTCAATAAAGGGCAGGGGATGAGATTTTTTCACCGGGTTTTTTGCTAAACCCACATTTTACATGATGCTCTACAACTTTCTAAATAACACATGGCGTCTAACCCCTACCCCTACAAAATTAAAATTTTCAAAATTTACCCCTTCACCCCCAGGGACGCGAAATGTTTTTATTCTGAATTAGAGGACATTAAAACCAAATAATCAATATTCATTTCCCCCCAATCTGTTCCCCTTGAGTCGTTATTTGGACCTAAAGACGGGACACCAATTATGAAACGCCCTGTATATATATTTACATACTTTTATTTAACTTGGCTTCTTATTTTTTAACCCTCTTACAGCATTCTCTAACCTTTGCCATATTGTTTCTGCAATAGCTATCTCTCTAAAGATACGTTTAATAAACTAAATTTAAAAAAAAAAATTAAACCGACTTAAAATGAAATTAATATGGGACCATCTTGATGCTAAACCGAATCCAATGTAAAAGAGAATTTTTAAAATCGGTTTATAAATGACGGAAATATCGATGGACATACATAAAAAAATACATACAGACGAACATAGAACCTCCTCCTTTTTGAAGTCGGTTAAAAAGCTTGTTCTAAAGTGGACTTCCAAGTAAATTGCAACAGCTTCTCTTCAAAATTTGGCTTAGTCCATCCAAATTTCCAATAAATCATTCTATGACGAGACCCATCATAGAATATTGGAATTTTATTTTCTTCGTGCCTTTTTTATTTTCCTTACTATTCAAATGTCATTTCGTTTCCCATATTTATTTGAATTTCCACATAGTTCTGTAGGAATGACGTACTATGAAAATAAAAGGTAAATATACAGGGCTTTCTCTAATTTTCAACGTGAGTCGTATATTACAGCTGTTTGGTTGCATTTGATCTATGTTTTCGTAAGTGTAATTTGCTTGGAGGAAAGTACTTTTGCTATTCGACTGTGACACCATTTTAACGATCTAACGCCTCGCTTCGTTGCATTCTTTTTTCTGTTGTTGTTTTTGTTGTTGTATTTTTTTATCTTGGTGTTTGTGTGTCCGTGAAACTACTTCACTCGGCAACGTTGTCAACTAAAAGCAGTTCAATTTAGCCGACTCGCTATTTTTTCTCTTCTCCATGAGCCGTATACTGTTGCTCTTGTTGTTCTTTTTCGTCTTTTTGTTTCCTTTTTCTTCACTTTCTCTTCTCCCTGCATTTTTTTCTTTCTCTTTTCTTTCCATCCTTTCGTCGCGGATCGAAATTTTTTAGAGATGCATACGCATGCGCTCAAGATTGCTCAAGTGCGAATTGCCAACGCATGCACAATGTTACACAGACACAAAAAAAATTTTTTCGGCCTTCTCCCCCCCCCCCCCTCTTTTTTTTTCTCTTTCTCTCCTCTACCTTCTGTGTTTGCCTGAAGCCTTGATTTGGCTCCAATTTCCTTCCTATAGCCAAAGCGACTGTACGGCTTCCTTGTTCCCCATCACGTAAAAGAATAGAATTTATTCGTGTTGCCTTTCTTCTTGATTTGATGTGAATCGAATTTCTCATTTTGTTTTTCGTTTCGAAACATGCTTTTAATCTTTCATTCAATTCCCCAAAACATTTACGCTGTTGTGTTAAAAGGAAATGGTAATATAAAACAGGTGAGATCTTCTACTTCTTTAGAGTGTTCGTAAAAGAAAGTCACAAAATTAAATAATAATAATCTACAAACCAGTTTAGTTATGATCTTGACATCTGTATAGAACCCATTAGCAATATAACCCAAGATCAAAATATAACCCGTTCATTTATAAATTTTATAGATAATAAAAGAAATTGCTTGTGATAAGCAGAAACCCCGAAAATTTCGCAATGATAACGATGTCTAGCTGAAATGGTTGAAAAATTTTTCCCAAGTCCTTGGTCCTTAATTTAATAAAAGTTTCTCTATACGTCGGCTTGTTTAAATAGCCAGTTGTTAACCACCAGTATCTATAGATTTGATCCCATAAGTCCTTGTTTTTAGAAGTACGTATACTAAAATACAGGGTGTCTACATGAAACCATGAATTCAAATGTTAATTGTAAGTAAACTAATAATCCTAGAGCTTTGCGGTTTGTGGTATCATGAATAGCAACTCAAAAACTTTTGTATTGTGTATATATACACTTCTATGCAGGCTCCGTAGAATGTCTATCGATTTTCAAACTCAACCCATGTGTAGCATTTCATAATACATGGATGTGTTAATGGCTTCCACAATTTTCTGACGAAGATCACGTATAGAGGCGTTATGTCTAGAGATCGCGGTGATTTCGTTTCAGCGTATCACACCACCGTACTGAGCTCTCTCTTGTGCTTTTGTCATCTTTACTGATTATTTAACAGCTGCAACAAAATAATATTCTTTTTCAAAACTTTTTGAGTTGCTCTTCATGATACCGCAAATCGCAAATCTCTAGGACTAACAGTGGTATACAATTAACATTTGAAATCCGGAGATTTCATGTGAACACTCTGTATATGGCGGCGTGTCGTAATTGAAGCTGAATTGAAAATAGTTTACGAATAACGTATTTTGACACGAGCCCTCCTTACGGAACTACGCAACATTATTTGAACTGATCTGAGGCTCCGATCAAAGTAAGGACTTGTTTATTTGGTAGGGAGAGGGTTACAAGTATTTTGAATCGTAGAGTTCATCCTTTTTATTAATAATGTAATAAATTCTGCACTTGCGACTAGAAAGTTATATAAATCAGTGTAGTATTTTTCAAAACAGCTTTTGTTATTAAAATTCTCCATGTTCTGCATAGCTCAGTAAAAGATTTTTTTAGCCCATAATTTTTTATAGCACTGATTTACATTCGCCGTGTATATTTAATGCCAGTTTTACCTTAGGAATAATTCTGACAACAACGAATCCATTCTGCACGTGTCTACCGTTCGCTTGTAAATTGGCTAAGCAGATCACGCGGGCAATTTTATTATCCTCCTCCATGAAAGGACTTGTGCCGTTTGTTCATGTTATGGTGTGAGTTTTTCCCCCACTCTTCCTGAAAATTTTACAATGCTTCTGTCATTTTCGGAAACTGGGTTTGTTGGTTCCTCTTGTAAAGAATTCAAAGCGCGTAAATTTCCAGCAGCATCCGGTTAATGTCTTTGCGCTAATCGTGACTTTTGGCGGAAATGAATGTCATCGTTTAAAGTGCTGTTTAAGAACGTAATGAACGATTTAATCTGTTTATTAACCACCCTCGTTACTGGAACACATTTACACTATCCCTTCGAGAGAAAGGACGCACTACTCGAAACTTTAATTTGCATAATCTGACAAGGACTGTGCCTCGTAAATCCTCTCGTTGAAGTAATCATCAACATTTTTCTTTTACAGTTTCTCCGAGAAGAATGGAATTATTAAGTTATTCCTCTTGAGCAAGTTTATACTCTATTTCAAGAAGTAGCTTTAATGATGCTTATTAATTCATGCTTTACGATTCTGAAAGAAAGTGTGCGCGAACATACCAATCAAAATTACGATCTAAACTTTCAAAGGGCATATTGGCAAATGAAGTCGTTTTAAGAGGACATAGGAATAAAAGTAGACACTGCAATGAATAGATTTACGTTTGTTGTGAAATCCAAAAGATTGCTGCTTATAGGATGTTCATTCGTCTTCTATACCTTCTTCAAATAGACGTTTTGAAAGACGAGCAATTCACGAAATTCCGTAGTCGTAATTTATATTTAAATTGGAGGTGCCAACTATATAACAACTAAGCATAGATTATTCAAAATATTCAAAACAGATGTAGAAATATGTTTTCAATTTAATAATTGCTAGATTTTAAGAAAAAATGCTTACAGAATTAGTAAAGTATTCACCATCAAAGCTTATTCCTCTTATTATATATTATTTTAAATAACCTGAATCCTCTACACAATGAAAATGGTCTGCAAGATATTAAAAATTATCACTTTGCTGACCTGAGTAGGGCCTTAATGTAATGTTTTCAGGATAGAATTTTACTTCAGTGCTGGTATTACTATCTTTGGATATTGTTTTTATATTGAAATCATTACATTTCAGAAAGTTTTACGACGACAAAATTTTCTTAATGATATTGATCTTGAACTTTTTTATAATGTAAAAGTTCCTATCCTTCACATTATAATTTTGCAGCATGTAAAAGAAGTGGCGATCCCCGAGATATTTTTTAAGGTTGATCCTTGCTTATTAACTGATTACTTTCAAATAATTAAAATTTTTAATTAGGAGATTCTTCTTCTATCCTAATTTTTAATCTCTTCCTCTCTCGTCTAATCTTATGGTTTCAAGGTAGAAATAAATACTGGAGATAATTCTCCAACATAAGGTAAATAAGACTTATGTTAAGATGAAAAGCGAAAGAAAAAAATTCCGCGATTTTGATTCGAATCTGTCGAACCTCTCTATAACGAATACCCACTCTAACGAATTTTTCCGTAAAATGAATTTTTGCTTTCGTTCCAACATTTAAATCTTGAGTATAACGAATGTATAACAAATTTTTGGGAGGTCCTAATGACTTCGTTATGGGGGAGATTCAACTGTATTCAATTACATGCAGTAGCAAAAACTAACACTAAAGCTAACCATTCGTCATAATTACTAACAATGGTATGGAATCTCAAAAGCCAAAACACTTATTTCCTAAACGAATCCAACAGCGAATAAATTGGCATGTGAACTCCAGCTAAATAGCCCAAATGACAAAAAGTTACAACACTATTTTTGTCTCATGTTCGTCAAATTGATGAATGTAGCTGTCTGGGATTTAAATAATATAATATGAACGGTATGCGAAGGAGATAATTATTTACTTCTTGAATGTCTAAAATTGAATGGATATAAGCATAGTAATGGTATTAATAACATTAACAATATTAATACCAATAACTAATCTAAAGGGCTTTGTATGGCATTGTCCTAGCCATATGAAATTCATACCTTGCATACTTAACCGTCCAGAATGATTGGAATTCATATCATTACACTGCTTCAGCTCGTTCAATATCTTAATCCCCAACCAGACCAATTAAGCATCCGCTTAATCGGTCGAATTTAACGTCAAATTTGACACGTCAACGAATTGGCCATTCTCGCTATCGGTCAGTAATCTTTTCCTTTATCTGTCTTTTAAAATTCTTTTTCCTTTTCCTTAACTCTTTCCTCACACCTTTCCTTGGAGCTCTGCTCTTGACGTCCATGGTGCTATTTTTCCACCCCCGCTCCGAGCGTCCATTCTCCCTTGTCAACCGCCATCTGCATACTGATAGGGACTTGAGAAAGAATCGATGGCGATCCACTTCCACCTCTTGACCCCACCCACTTCAAGATAATCGAAGTTTAAGCGCGTCAGAAATGAAAAGAGCCAAAGAGAGTTGGAGAAAGAAAGAAAAGGCGAAAGGGAAAAAAAAAGAGAAAGAGAATGTTTCTTTCCCTTCCCTTTGTAATCTCATTTCTTCCTCCCTTTGAAAATGGAATCTTCGGGTGAAATAGAACTTTGCTCTTCATCTTAAGGTTTACAATCGCCTACGCAATTGGATTTTCCCTTCGTCATCTTTAATCATGTTATGCATATGAGTTGAAGCATGAAAGAAATGATAATTCGCGAGTAAGACCTGTTTTACTTTAATCTAGTTCTCCGAATGAATTTTCATCGATTCATTTGATTCTCATCGAATATTAAGTGCATTTATAAATACATATTTCACGGGTATTAAATAGATACGTGTACGGCATTGGAATCCTTCTGTCTCTTCTAAAAAGCAATTTCCTTCGGTCCCCTCTTTGTCTCTCTCATCCAAGAATTCTTGTAAAATGGCTTCTCATTAATTAAGCACAGAGACGACGGCCATTCTTCTAATTAATGAAGCATTAATTGGATTTCCAAGAAATGTCGCCTTTATCCCGCTTCCTTTGTTCGCCTTTTGTTTAATGATTAACCACGAAGATTTCAGTCTTTCACTTGGGGTTTTTAGGTCTTGACTCCGTCTTTTCTGTCTACGGATAGCTGACGAGCGCACCAAAGGTTTTCGAGATCATGGAGCCAAAAGTAAAACGAATTTCTGCCGAATTCACAAAGTCACAGCGGCCATCTTCTAAAGATCTACGTAAAATCGTTTGCTATTTGACAATACATGGTCCTTAGTCGATTAAAAGATGTTCACGTTAATCCCCGCGAGATTTGAACAACCTAATCCTGAACATTCTTGAAATTAAAAATTTTAATTTATTAGGTGTCGGCTTGGTAGCCGAGAAGCTTGGACGCAGACATTCTCGAGCTCTTTATCACATGTCTTTGGGTTCGATTCTCGCAGTGGCATGGATGTTTGTAGCGGTCCTCTACTAATCCGTCAAGAAATGGCGACGGCTTAGATACCTTGGCTGAGAATCCTACACGATGTTTCCTCCATACTGCCAAAAATCCTGGGTGGTATTGTGGACGTTAACTTATGATACGTGATAAGGTTATCGATTCGATTGTACGTATAAGTTTGGTGTTAGGATTTGAAGTTATTTCGCAGCCAGTTTTGTTGCTGAAAGAAGACAATTCTCAAATCATTGCTTTGGTCATTTGTAGATACAAAAGACCGCCTTTCATAGCATTTCTTGAATTTTTTTATTTGAATTATTAGTGTTTGCTCAAGTAACCGTGACATTCTTCAACTGTTTTATATTTAGGGAAATTAGCTCCAAATCTTGTGAGTAAAAACATCAGTGATTCTGTTCCTAGCATAAATGTGAAATAGTGGTTTCTGTCCTTCCCTTCTTGTTTATCTATCAATATTATTTGCTCTCAAGAAAATATTCCTCAACAAATTTCATTCGACTTTTTTTCTCTCTCTCTCTCTCTCTCTCTCTCTCTCTCTCTCTCTCTGAACAGATTAATATATCACTCTTTTAGAATTTGGTGCTGAAATTAGTGCAGTTCGTAAAATATTTCAATCTCACTTTATTTACCATCATAAAACCAGAACTGGCTTGCAACCATTTACGCGCGATAATCGTGGAATGATCTTTCTTGGATTCTCACCAGTGAATAAGGTGAATGTCAGACGTTTCCGAGATATAGGGTACAAAAGTTTTCAAGGGGAAATTTTGTGGTTACACCTTCCCTCGAAGGGTAGTAAAATCCATAGGGTCACGCCTTCTACTTTGCCTACTGCACATTTCGAGGTCCCTAGATGGACAACATTTCTCACCTCTGACCAGAAAGTCCATAAAATTTCTGCACTTGAATAGGTCGTTAAAACAGATTCGACCCACCATAAAAGTGAATAATTGTCCTCATTGAAAAAAAAAAAGTAAGAAATTTCACAAAAGGAAAGTTTAATGTGTTTGGACCAAACTATCATAAAATCCAACTTCTCCGTTTTCGATCCCGATTTTAAAATGTTGATTATGGTTCAATAAGTCGACAAAAATACCAGGAGTGAATTCTCGAATTTTTTTTTCCGAAAGTGAACAAAGACTTATTATTAAGTATTGTTTCTTAAAACCACATAATCAATATTTTGCTTAGCTCCTTTATCATCTGAATTAGCATTTCAAGAAAATGGAATTACAATGTTTGATAAAAGTATTGTACATTTAAAGTACCTTCAAACATTTAGATTTTTTTACAAACTATCAAAGATGCTTTCGAAACTTTCAAGTGTTAAAATTTTAAATTTGCAATGATGGAACACACCAGAGCATACATTTGTCAACTGACGATCAGTTTTCCTAGAATTATTTTCTGTCACAATTCTCTTCTCTGTTATTACTTGGCGCCAAGTGCCTTTTCAATTACAGGCTTTTAAGTAAATGGATTTCCTTTCGGGGGTATAGCCAGCGTGAATAAAAATTCTCACACATAATCTTTTGGTAAATTTTAAAATTGTAATTTTATTAACTTATATTTACACTGAAATATTTATTATTTATTTATTTAGTTAGTTGATTGTTTATTCATGTATCATCCTTAAGGGATTAAGAGAGGCCACAATTTGAAGATCATGACCCCTCCATAATGGTTTGTTCTATTGTAGAGAGTTCCAGAGTTTAATATCGTTGTATGGAATGTTATGAAAGCAAAAGATAGCATCAAAGGTGCCTGAAGACTACACTTTACTGACGATCTGGACTGAGAAGACTTTACTTCCATTGATTGGTTTTCTAAATTTCTTTTAATTTAGCTCTGTCAGTAATTTATGACAATTTGGGCAATTCGATTGCAAGATTCTGTGTAGGAAGGAAGCCTGCCCTGATTGCTATATTATATGCCATTTTGTGTTGATTGATGATGTAATTTGGGTCGGTGGACCAAAATTCTCGCATACTCTAACGTAGAAATGATTATTTTGAGTCTCTCCTGGTAATATTTTTTTTTCAGTATCTTACAAGTGAGTCGACCAAGCCGAACGATTAAATTTTTGACGTGAGTTTAAAATCTTAAGCCTAAATCGAAGTGTTTTCTAGTATTTTCAGAGCAGGACTGCCAGAGAAATCTGTCTTCGGATATACCTGAAGTGTTCAAAAGCACAGGATTCAATATACGATTCAGTTATAAATGTATTTGGGAGATCTTCCCATGTATATACGAGGAATGTTCAATAGAAACACTTAGAAACACTTTTGGAATGGGCAGCCGTGAAGATATTATCTAAACAACAGAAAGCAGTTGTTTGCATGCATTAAGTACTAGTGAGACGTCTGTCAGATATATTAGCTGTTTGCTTCTTTCTAATGTTGTGATTAAGTTGGAAGATGGCGTTTATGGTGGACAATCCGTCCGAAAATAATCTGCAAGCTGCTATTCAATTCTTGGCCGCTGATGGGCATCAGCCAATGGAATTTTTACGAGAATGCTGTATACGACTACCCAAATTATATTCAGATAGCAGTGGTTGAATGGTGCAAAAAATTTCGACAACGAAGAGAATCCACGAAAGATTCCCAGGACATGCTCGTGTTGCAGCATCTGATGAAAAATTCCCTGTTGGCGCATAAAGCTAGGGAACTTTCTGAAAGTTCAATTCCGACGCTGACGTAGAGTTTCTATTATGGAATGGCTTCGCCAATAACCGCAGGAATTTTACCATATTAGTTCACCAGTCGGACTCATGCCTTAATATTCATGGAGATTTCTTTTGCTTCCCGGCCTCTAAACGTGTTTCTATTGAATAATCTCTGTATGAAATTGAATAGAAATTATCATCTACAGATAATTTTGAATCTTTCTAAAATGTCCAATTTGCGATCGTGCGAATTTTGGAATCTCTCGCAGCTGAGAACATTTCTTTCGTATGAAAAAATAAAAATGGACTATGGTGGAATTATATGTATATAAAGGTAAAAAAGGTCTTACCACAAAATGTGGTCCGTGATATGAAATGCTGGATACGTATTTCAAAGGCAGGATTGAGACATCGTTGTCCCGACAATTTCAATATAGCACTTCTCTAACAGCGATTCACTTTCTCAAAAGTAAGACATTCTGAAATAATTAAAAGGTGATTTATTTTTATATTTCCATTGAAACTTTTCAAAACTTTCTTTGCTTCTAAAACTGGGCAAATGGTTTCTATAAGGAAAATGTTACTTTTAAGGTCTTCTATCGTCTCACGACCGGAACAATAGAAGTTAAAGGTCAAGTTCCTGGAAATGGATTCGAATTAATTTTCCGGTTAATAAACAAAGTAATAAAAGTTAATCGCCGACTGTTCAAGCTCCCGTTTGGTTTTATTGGCGTTGATGATGAGGATCCCCATTTCCTTTATTTTTTACTTTTTTCTCTCCCTCTCTCTCTTCCCTTCCCGTCTGGTTCCCTTTTCGGATTGTCGCTTTCCATGTTTAAGGACGATTCTCGTTTTAACCTTTTCCCCGTTAAATGTACGATTCTCTCGTTTTGCAGGCGGAGTAGATTGCAACCGAAGGGATGGAATGGAATCCTTATGGGCTGTGGCGCTTGGATCCATTTGCTTTTAATCATTTTATTGGAACGATCGCGATCGATGAATAAAACGAAATGCCAGAAGCGACGAAGAAAAGGTTTGTTGGGAAACCTGAAACCTTCTATTGTCACTCTTTTGCCTCTTCTATTTCAGAAACCTTGGATGAAGCAATTATATTATTTTTGCTTAGAAGGTACGCTTTATTGTGCTTTGAAAGAAGAGTCACTGCAATACAGAGGAATCAGTTCAAAAATAGGTTTTTTTTTGTTTAACTTTTTAATTGAAGTTTTCATCGTATTTCCTACAAAATGGCAATTGCCTCGGATTTCCATTAGAAATAACATTCTGTAATTGAAATTTTGGACGCTTAAAAACCAGACTGGAATGTATTTGATCAAATTTATTTCTGGATGAAGTGCTTGTGAGATTATTAGTCTTTCATCTTGAATACATAGCATTGTTAATTATAATGCGGCTTGAAGTACAGGGTGTCCGTAAAGTCTCTCCGCAATGAAAAAATAAAGCAATAATCTAACAAGGATATAACTCGTAAAACGATTTTCAAATATGCTGAAAAGAAGAATATAAAAATTTGTTGTTTAATATTACAGTAACATTTTATATACAGCAATGGCGATAACTGCATGTAAATTTACGTATTCGATTGCAGCGTTTACACGAAACTTTCTAAAAACGCGCGAAATGAGAAATGAAATGCTCGCAAGTCGAAATGTTTTAAACTACTGGGCCAAAGTAGAGCCATTCACCCCTTCTTAATAAATGTCAGGAGAGAAAAATCATTGTTTCAAAGCATTGTCGGGAAAAATTATGTAAGCATTCCAAGGAGTTTTAGCTGTGACGCAAGCTGTCATTTTAAATTTGAATATTTCACTTTTACTTGCAGTTGGTTTAAATAAACAATGGAAATATCTTTGATTCTATCCACACTCACATCATTTTTAAATACAGGGTGGGGCAAAAGATGTGCATCGGTTTAGAAGGACTGCAGTGAAGAAAGTACTCAAGTTAGAGAATTAACGTTTATTTTTTTCGGATAAGTATACAATCTCATTTTTTCCATCAAGTTTTGAAGATCACATCAGCAAGATGGCGGCCATCAGAAGCGATGCGATGACGAAGGCGATTTCTGAAGCTTCTAACCGCGTTATGGCACATTTGAACGGGGATGACGGTTATTTCCTCACTGATTCTGCGTTTCAGGTCTTCCAACGTGTGGGGACGATGTTGGAAAACTTTTTCCTTGAGGTAACCCCAAAGGAAAAAGTCGCAAATGCTTAAAACTGGTGAGCGCGCTGGCCACCCCACATCACCCCTCAGAGAGACCAGTCGCGCGGGAAACATTTGCTTCAGTTTCACCATGGTTATTCGAGCTGTATGGGCTCGTGCGAAGTTTTCCAACATCGTCCCCACATGTTGGAAGACCTGAAACGCAGAATCAGAGAGGAAATAACCGCCATCCCCGTTCAAATGTGCCATAACGTGGTTAGAAGCTTCAGAAATCGCCTTTGTCATTGCATCGCTTCTGATGGCCGCCATCTTGCTGATGTGATCTTCAAAACTTGATGGAAAAAATGGGATTGTATACTTATCCGAAAAAAATAAACGTTAATTCTCTAACTTGAGTACTTTCTTCACTGCATTCCTTCTAAACCGATGCACATCTTTTGCCCCACCCTGTATAGGCCTAACTTTAAATAGTCATTTTTAACTATAGCCCTAACATTAGTTAGCCACATTTAACAATAGGCCTAACAGCACTGAATTTTAAAACGAAATGAGCACGTGCATCGACAAAGCTTCATAACGGGCACGTGCTCCAATCTGCAATCAACAATGCTTAAATGATAAACAAAAAGTAACACTGTATTCACTTATGACTCATCAGTAGGAATCAATTGATATATTACATGTCCTAAGTTCATATTCTTAACAGTGGTGCACGTGCTTGAAGGGGATCCACGAGAGCGCATCAAAAGTTGATATATCGCACCTAAGTTCTTCCATTTTCACGTTATCGTGCAAACGATGGCCGGCCGGACACATAAAGGTACTGATTAAGCTTGTATTCTTATATATAGCTTTAGCTAAAGCTCGTAAAAAGGGGTCATTGAAGTACTTTTGGGGGTCATTCTCTCGGACATAGCATTTCGAAAATCGAAAAGAATGTCATATTAATCATGTGCTAATCATTCCCTTTCGAATGACATCTTACATGCCTAATATTGCCAAGAAAAAAATTAATGGCGGGGTTTGAGTCTCAAATGTTAGACCGATTTCAATCACAAACTAATCAGGTGAGCTCAGGAAGGGTCTCTATCGAAGAGTGAAAGCAGAATTTGAAAAAGTTAAAGCGTTCTCAAGTAATCGTTGGACATATCGAGACAGACAGACACACAAACAGAGCGAAACCAATATATGCTTTTCAGCATATAATAAACGGGAAAAAATAGCAATTTATTTACGTTAGGAATGAACTATATTAAGTGGTGAGGGTACGCAGCAAGTTTACAGGAGATGTTGAAAATGCCTTCCGTCCATGCGCAGGCACAAGTCCACTCGTCTGCACTTGTTTCGATGGGAATCGTCATTTTCCACTGCGGAGAGACTTTACGGACACCCTGTATAAGGGAGCAAAAAACCGCGCTAACTTAAAGCTGGACTTATGAACTACAGGATATCAGAGATATGGAATAAGGGTTTGCAAAGTTTTACAAGTGATCGTTGTAGCTTGTTTGGAGTCCCATCCGAGGGCTGCATCAAAGATTTCCAGAGTCACATCCGAGGGCTACATCAAAGATTTCCAGAGACTAAGTAAGATTTGATGAATTTAATTTAAAATTTTGGACTGTTTTTATAGCGATCTATGTATATCAGCAGTTAAAAATCTGAGTACTTTAAAATTACAGCAAGCACGTCATGAGGGATCTTTCTACTTTGGAATCTGCCGTTTTCAGAATTCTCCCTCTTTAAAACTTTGAGGAGAACGGCGAAAGAGGAGGCTTTGTTATAGTGCAAACTCGCGAAGCATTCCGATCGCATCATGCTAATTAATTATCTACGGAAATGCTAAAGGATTTCTGATAGAATTATTAAATGGCTTAATAATTCGGTTCTGGCCGAAACCAAGCTTGGCGCTCAGGTTTCAATTAACAAGATCTAAAAATATAAGCAACCTTTTGTAATATAACAAAATTATATTAATTTTCTTCTCTTTCCAATTCGAATTCTTCCATCCTGATTAAAAATGAAAAATGAAATAAAATTACTTCGACTTAATAAGACGTTCGCCGAATGGGGAAATCGCATTTAATCTATTATTTTGTCAGAGTAAATTAGGCAAGACAGAGGCAATGAAGAGCAAAATTAAATCCTCGTCGATCGAATGCTACGAAATAAATTTAGGAAACTGTTTGTCGTTTTTAATGTACATGCGGTAGGAATTATTATTAAATTTAAACATTTTAGAAGTTGAAAGTTAAGCTTGGCTTGATAGCCATGGAACTCAATTATTATTAAGCCTCAGGAACCAGTCAGGAATCATACGTGTACACATAGAAAAAGAAAAATGAAAACGACGTTAATGGGCCAAGAGATGAAAACTGGTCGGAAATAAATCGATATAAAAATCTTGGATGTGGAAAAAGAAAAAAATTATTAATGTATTTTCAAGAACGAATTTGCAATCCAGTAAAGGCGATGATTTCAATGAAGGAATTAATGCTTGAGAAATTCTGTTCGAATTGCTTTTTTTCCCCCTTCCCTCTTCTTCTTTCCTTCGAATGAATTATTGATCACAACTTCACCTTAAGATAGATTTGAATACGTAGCTTGAATTCTTTAAAGAAAATCGATTAAAACCTCGCTTTATTTCCTTTAAGGTAGAGGTAAAAGGAAAGGAGACGTAAAAAAAAAAAAAGGTCCTAAACATTGAATGAAAATGGAATCAGTCGGTTAACTTTCGTTGCCCTATTTAGTCATTAAATGGGAACTCATTCATAGGCCTAAGGGTAACTTACCCATTGAAATGAACCAATGCTGTTGCCGACTTCAACGCAGTCTATACCAACAATAGCCGCTTTTGCCTCTTCGTGACATTTCTATTCCGTATTTAATTAAATTTAGCGCATTTTTTCCCAGTCTTGGTCGTTTTATTTCTCGTTACATTTCATTTTGAGGATTTTCTTTCCTATCGAATAAAATGGAAAAGATTTCTCGTTATTTATTATTGTATACGGCAATGAATCGGCGTGGCAATGTTCGTTTGCTCTCCACCATGATCCCAATTCATCTACTTTGAAGACGCTTGAGATTTCTGAACTTAAGGCTGTTCTTCATCATTTTAAATGGGCTTTAAAGCTGAAGTTCATTGAAGGAAGGATTATTTCCTTTCAAAGGTAAAGCTTCGGCTTACAATTCTCAACATCGAATCCAACATTCTCGAAGAGTCTTGTCGAGCGCGATAATTGGTGAATGCGAGCACTCGTAATTGAAATCATCAAGGTGACACTCTTGTTCAATATTTTCATACATCAAGAAATGGATATGCTACACATAAAAGAAAATTTTATTAAATATTTTGGTTCATTACTGGGTTAGGAATTTGCAAGGAAAAAAAATAAGGATATTATGATAAACAACAAACAACTGTAGCGATCACATTAATAGGCGAATATACAAAGGATGTTGAAAATAAATTCTCTTTTTTCAACTTTTAAGTATTATTCCTATCAAAGTAGTCTTTCTTCCATTGCTGGAATGCACTTTCTCTTATCACAGCGGCGAAAGAGGATGGAAACGACGAAAAAAACTTCTAGTGCTAAGTCCGTAAAATAAGATGGGGACCAATGGGTGTGATGTTTTGTCAGATAACTGCGTATGAGGCGTCGCATTGTCATGGTCCAACAATGTGTCGGGTTTCACACTGCAGCTTATTCATAATGCGTAAAGCGTAATGGCTAATGCGCATAGCGAAACCGGGCAAAAGACAATGGAAAATGGGTTCAGTGCGCTATTTAAAAAGTTAGATGAGATCTAAATTAATTAATCAGGCATTTATTGATAGAAAAAGGAAATTTTGATAATTGGAAAAGAAAATTTTCATTAGCTATTGAGAGAGAGAGAGAGAGAGAGAAAAGTATTTTTTGAACGCTCCCTCGCATTCTTTCACAGGAGAGTAACGAGATCATATTATTACAAAGAATATGAAAATACATTAAAATTATGAAATAAAATTAAAATATGAATACCTTCAGATAAGGTTACTTATTAGGCAAAAATTAAAAATCTGTAAAAGGCAATAGCGCTTGAGTAAAGAAAATAATCGAATTTCAATGAACTTTAACGTTCGAGAGTTCACTTTTATCTGGTTGTCATTAATTAAGTACTCCGTTAATTATGATAAATTAATCACGAGTAGCGTGTATTCAGACATCATACTAGATATAAATTAATCAAGCGTTTATTGATTGAAAATGGAAATTTAGATAACGAAATTGGAAACGAAAATTTTCATTAGAGAGGTAAATACTTTTTCCCTTTCAATGTTTGCATTTTATTAAAGGTTTTAATATAAGCTAAGCTAACTACTCATTTCGCCTGATTAATCAAATTTATTACCTCGAGTTGCCCGACGAATATGAAGTCGTTTATTTCCATGCATTAAAAAACGGTTATTCTGCATTGAAGTTCACACCACTTCAGAATACATAATCCCATTTTAACCTTAGATAGCTACCGTTCGTCAATTCGAGGAACATCAGACCACAATATTGTTGAACTTTTTATTGCTGTTTAGCTTGAGTTCACTTGCCAACTTATTCAATGTTGGAAGGTTTCGTTCAGGTATTTTAGTTTTGAGATATCAACCCTTGTTAGTCGTTTCGACGAGTGGTTAGCTTCTGT
>JAHWFO010012390.1:3192486-3225208 GCA_023313115.1 Rhysida immarginata | reverse complement strand
TATTTTGGCTGGGTTATATTTCTTAATGAAATATTAAGTCGAACTTTTATGTAGCCTACGTTTCAAGAAAGAGTTTTGGAGTTATGTGGCTATGTTCCTCACACAATTCCAAATCCATGAAAGTAATGAGTAAGCGGATGCCAGTGAAAATGGTTTTTTTTTGTTGTGAAGTAATGGTTTTGAAAATTGATTCTGAATTTACTAATATGTCAGAATCTTCTATACTTAGATAGGTCAAATTCTAATTGGCTCCATTAATATCCTCCTTTCAGATGTGTTCTTTATCAATAAAGCTTTGTAGCAACATGGAACAATTTTTTATTCAGCTCAATATTTTTAATGATCACGTCTCCTAAATTTTCGATGACGGCGTGTTCGATGATTCTGTGCCCACGACCTCACTTGTTTCTTTTTATTTGAATTAGCATAATTTTCTCTTTGCAGCAAGGCAGGAAAGCGAAAAAGCCTTTGTCAAAATGATTGCTTCATGTAGGAACGCAACAAATTGGTTGCCTGCATCGTTTTTGCTCTTTAAAATTCGATGTTTAGAAAAGCCAAACTATTAAAAAAAGTTTAGAAAAGTAGACAAATAAAGAGAATTCTGACTTACCAAGCGAGACTATAAGTATCGTACGAGTATTCAAGCAAAAAACATGCGTTCTCCTGTGCGTGGCTGAGCGCATTCGGGATCACAATGGCGGACGGCAGCCACAAAAGTGAGAGTTGTCACCACCCTTCTCCCGCTTGCTCGCATCCAGGCACCCCATGTTTAATTTGCTTGTAGCGCCATCTGTTGTTCGTTTGTGAACTAAAGTATACCATGATCGCATGCCAGCTTAAAAGCTTAGAACTCGGCTTCTAGACGGCGTATCACGATAAATCGTTCAGATTTTTTAAGTTACACCTAAAACAATACAGAACCGCGTTAATTTTCGTGTAGTAGTTTTTGCGTGATGAAGTAACAAACAAACATAGAGACACACAGACAAAAATTCTAAAAACTGTTTTTAGGATTCTGTTAGTGGTTAGTAAGACCTGTCGCATTAGAGTTTCTTAAATATTTTCTATCTACAGACACCGAGTCGGTGACAGTTTTATTATAGGTATAGATTATAATTTCCTTTAGAAGATGTTTGCTGATGATGTATTTGTATGAATTCTACAAGAAAATAGTGCCTACGTCGCATAAAAACCTTAGAGATAAAATCATACATGTTCTAGGCCTCACGGACTTCAAAATAAGATGTTCATTAACAAATCTGCAAAAAATAACGTCAACTTTAAATATATTTCCAATCTTGAATTTTTAGTTTTATTAAGTAATCTTTTATATAAATTATATACAATGAAAACGCAATCAACACAACTGCTTTTGTTGTGGAAAAATTACAAAAAAAATTGAAATGACGAATCGTTAGATTTTCAGGGCTATTGAGGAACGTTAGCTATGCAGGGTTAAACAGCAATTCCAATTTTCAAAAGACAATTGCATCCGTTGGAAGAAGACTGTTAAAAGGTTTATTTTGTACCAAGAGAGCTTTCACAAGTAGTTTTCTGTTTAATACTTATGATTCTTGTTGATTATCTTTGCTCTTACGGTAGAAAAATTCAAGTAGCAAGACGAAGGATGAAGCTGCTACTGCTGTTTTCCCTTTCCATTTCCATGAAGACATATCCGGCGTTCAGACGATAAATTTGCACCTACATCAGAGCTCGTGACATTAAAAATTAGTTCGCCCTCATAAAACAAAAGAACAAAGGAGAAAAAGAGTGAAAAGTCATTTACCACTATCGGCTCGGCTGCCTACGAGAAGGAGAATATGTATTTTGTTGGTTTTTTTCTCTCTCTCTCTCATTTCTCCTTTTATTCTTTTTTTTTTTGTGGAACGTCTTGTATTGTCGCACTTAGGCCGAGCAACAGTGAGCACATGCCGAGACTTCCATCCACTGCGCAGGCGCATTGGGTCTAATCTGGAGCTGGTGTTCACTTTTGCTTATGGGCAAAATGCTAAAAATGTTGTGTCGAGCGGATTTGATGAAATTTCCGGCTGAGCACGAGAATGTTTCTTGTTCATTTCGAACTGAGGAGCCCTTGGAGGCTTTCTCTGCAAGGCGTCTCTACTCGCTGAACAATTTACATGCAAATACTCTCAGAAATCCCGCTTCTGCTTCCTTTCCTTCTCCCTGAAATCCATGGAGAATTCATCTCCACCTCACCTACCCACCTCCCGTCTTCTTTCTTCTCTTCTTTCTTCTCCAACTCATTCAACATTCGCTTCTTTTTGCCTCGCTCCCACCTTTTTTTCTTCGCTTTGCTCGCAGCCCTATTCGTTACTTTCCTTACCATTAGGAAAAAATCATTAGCGAAATTGTTGACTTTTGTAACAAGGTGCGGAAACTGTTTTCCTCACTTCCCTTCCGAATAATAAGCTGAGAAAATCGAGGGAAGTTTCGTCCTACCAAACTAACTTTTTCCCTTTTCCTTTCCTTAAAGAGTTTGTTTAGTGATGAAAGGAAATTGTCAACGATAATAGACAGCGTCAGAGTGAGTATGGCGTGCGTCATAAAGAATGGAGTTGTAGGCGATGAAGACGGAAAAAATAAACATCTTTCGGGGGCCTAACTAGCTCATTTCATTGTGAGTCATCGCCAATAGGCTCCGTTATCTGCCTTTAAGGCTTTCCGCTCTTGACAACCTTAGTTCGAGAAACGGTCCATTAAAGACGATTGATGCGCATTGATGAGTTTGAATTTAAAAAAAAAATATATTTCGATACGGGTCTCCTTCACTGAACCCTGTTTATGATGTCATAATTCCCCCTAAATTACTCCTTATGCCTTAATATAGGGCCGTCTTTTCGACGAAATACTCTTTGCATCTTCTACCGTTGGACTCTCCATCCTAAATGAGTTGGAATGGAAGCGTTTTCCTTATTCAATCATCGTTGGCAACAAGGCGTTGAATATTTCTGAACTTAAAGCATAGAATTAGATAAGGCATTAAAGAGCAGTTTAATTTTTATATCAGAAATCGAAAACTCAGCAAAGATGAAGAGCATATATTAACACAAAGAGAGAGAACTATTACCCTTAATGTTGCTTATCTCTGTTTACCGCCATAAATTTTCTCTTATTCGTTATTAAAATTTATCACCGGTGATTTCTGTATCCATAAAGTTGATTTATTCAAGTTTTGTAGCGTAACCATATTTTATGGTGGACTAAAAGCTTGTATTAAATCATTTTTTTTCTCTCGCGATTTTGAAAAGCTTTGAGCAGTATATCTATGAAATTTGATACATTACAATGATGGATACAAATTATAAACGTTATAGTTTGAGTGAATAACTTGTTGTCACCTTAGATTAACAAATCGCTATGCCATTCGTCGAAAACAGCTCCATCAACAGGCTAATGGGCTTGAATAATATATGTGTTTAGAGAATGTAGTGACTAAGGGCCTTGATAATGTGTCAAAAATGTTTATAGAAAGTTTCTAATCAATATTTATATTAGAAGCTTACATTAACATCAAGATTAACTGTAAAAAGTTGGGTTTTTTTGTTAATTATAGAGTTTTGTTAATTAATGACGCCTAAAATGAATAGTCCGTAAAAGCATTTTCAACATTGAATTTATGATTTCAAAGTAAACGGACGCGTAAAAGCTGATATCATCTTGAGGATAATAAATACGTTGCGGTATTAATAATGTTGTTTCTCCTTTAAAGAGCGATATCAAAATTTTAATTTTATAAAGAATTTTCACTAAAATGTTATTTGATCCCTGTGTTAGTCCACATATAAAAATTATTCTCAATTGTACACGGAGGCACTGGAGTACCCTAACAAAATATTTGTTTTTTGTTATAACCTAGTTTTAATTCACTTTTTTTCTTACAGAGGATCTAGGAAATACCCTTTCACTCACTTTATTTAAAGAGTTATATAGTTAAGTGCTTCAAAGTTTTTGTAATTAACTCTTTATCGTAGGTGCTTAAATTGTACCCCTTTATGCAGCATCGTTTCACCCCTAACTTTCTTTTTCTTATGAAGATCTTATTCCAATTGTCTGGTTGTAGGGCATTATCTAATTCCCTAAATCCAACAAGAAACAACACTTCAGTTGTCCAAATAGAAAGAATAAATGGTCTTCAGTCGCGCACGTTGACGCTTTGAATTACTAATTGTAATGCCGGAAAGCCGCCGCTTTTATGAGCTAGCCAGTAATTCGCTATTTTATTTATTAGTAAACATGGTGTTGTATATATTGGAATTAACGCTTTTATTTTGAATTTTATTTAGAAATATGAAATTGTGTCAAGTGAAAGAAGTAGGGCGGCTTCCCTGCAATTCCATTTCTTTGTTAAAAGCTTCAATTTATTCTTTTAATTTAAACGGATGAAATAATACTTTTGTCGAGGATTTAGTTTAATTAGACGATGGTTTAAAGTTAGATTATCTTCAACAGGAAAAAAAAAGTTTGGGATGAAAATGACATTACATAAAGTGGATTGAGATGATAATAATAATAATAATAATAATGTAGAGATGGAAAGAAAGAAGCAACCATTATTCTAAAAGATAACCATGGACTTGCCAGACACCCCGTGTACCGCCAATAAAAATTGATAAACATAGAAAGAAAAAAAAATGATTTACACATTGTATTATATTTTCAAAAAATGAAATTTTACCCTTTTCTGCCTTCCTTACGATCATATAATGAATTTCATCTGGCTGTTGCTATTTTAACTCATAGTGCTTTCAGAAGTGTTTCAATTTTGAGTACATTTTTCAGAAGAATGAACATCGTAAGAAAATAAATCAAACGCCTAGTATGAGTAATATATGAAAAGCAAATTTATTGGCGACGCGTTTCGGTTTAGACCATCGTCAACGGGCTTACATCTACAAAGAATATTGAAAAAAATTACATAAACATTTAAATATAGTACAACGAGAGAAGGTTATACACAAACCGGATTCAATCAATGGTTGGTGGATTCACAGTTACCTTATTAATCCACGATCTTTTGTGTTCTTTGAATCTTTTAAAGAATCAAGATGGCAGAATTGGACTGTTTAATTGGGCCGACATACATGGCTCATCAGTTCCGAAAGAGGCTATTTATAATATTATTCGTTATTTTTATGTATTCAATAGTCTGAACGAATTGCCTATTCATTCTCCAAAATATATGAACTCGAATGCTAGCGATTTGTCTTTTAAATACAAAAGTAAGCATGACGCATTGGTCTAAAGTCTGCACGATACATTTAGTGACATTATACAATTCACTTATTTCTACGAGCTTGATTGTGTTGGGATTATTTCTTCTTCAAGGCGCATTGAAAATAATAAAAGTAGCATTTTCTTATTTTTTGGATGGAATGAATAGGAGAAAGATCTCGATGTACAGAAAGGTAAAATGTATGGAACCGCTTTACGCTTACGTTTTATTATTATGTGTCTAAAAGAGACAAAGAGAATAATAATTTGATGTCATGTTTTGAAGATACAACAAATGCAATTGAATAGCATTTAATAAATAAACACTGATTAAAATGTCTATAGTAAGTCGTGAGAAGGAAGAATCTACCATATGCTAACGATTTACTGCTGTACGCCAATCGATGTTTATGGTGAAAATAAAGCGCACAGAGCATTGCCGGGCGATTTTCAGAAACTGTCACTAAAGTGATGAAACTACGAGAAATTCCTTTAAGTCCTTAGCACCTTGTAGCGCCATCTTAAAGAACAAATAGTAATTGTATGGGCAAAAATATCTAACGAATTGCTTATGATATAGGTTTTTTTTTGTTTTTTTTGTAAATATTGAATGCAATATATATTTTTTTAAGTCTTTAAATGTGAATAAACTACTTGATATTTTTAGAATCCTCTTCGTTCAGCATTTTAAGCAAAGATTCGCTCGTATTTTAATTCTGGTCTCTTTAGTTTTAGTAAAACAAGTTCCTAATTAATAAAACAAAGCCGCGACCTAATCCTGCGCTGGCTCGTTTAAGAATTTCATGAAAACTTCCAGAGGCTATAGAAGAAAAGTGGTTCCCTCTTCAGAAGCCTTGCCGATAATCCATAAATAATCGAGAGGATATTCTTTTCTGCCCTGCACGTCGATTGGCCTCGGTCTTTCTCCTTTCTATCCCATCTTGGTGAGCAAACACGTCTCAAAAACGAAATAAGGGTCTGCCGGCCAGTATAAAGGGGGGCGATTAAAATTTAAGGCATTCTCGTTTCATAACTCGGGCGAAGAAGTTTGCGTTTTGTGGAGTGGAAATCGTTTGGCAGGGGATCAACTGAGATGACACGAAAATCCCCGAGCATCAGTTAGTGGAGGTCCGTCAGACGGCCATTAGTGGTGCCCTTTGCGTACGGGGTCGTCGTTCTCCTTGACCTCATAAGCTCAATTCCTTGACGCGGTCATCGCAGCCCAAGATGCTCCAGCAGAAAGGGATTTGAAAGACGGCTGGACGAAGGAAGAAAGGGGGGGTAGGAGAGGGAAATTTTGGACGCTAACTAACCCTCTTTGCGCTTTTCCTTGTTCTGTCTCTGCCAAGGTCCAGAGTGAAATCATTAAGAAGCAGAGTTTCATTAACTAAAATTAAAGCCACTCGACTGACCCCGATCTGCAATTACAGATGTCACGGAAATGTTGGTGAGAATGACTTGTAATTAATGGAGTTCCATGCAATGTATCATCGCTCGCGTAATTCTTTTTTCTTCCCATTTTACTCATGGAGTGGCTAAGATACGCTGAAGTGAATGTCGAGCCATTTAAAGGGAACCTTCGTTGACGCTTTTGAGGGCTACCCTAGAAAATATACACAACAACAAAGCACTCTAAAACAGAAAGAATAAAAAAAAACAGAATTACTAATACAATAACTGCTTTGTTATGGAAAAGTAAAGAAAGATGAGATGAGTACTTATACGTATAAGTTCAAATTGATACTGAATCCTATTGATTTTTTGAAAGAAGCATATTTTTTTTCTATTGTTCCCAAAATCTCATATGTTGTACGATCACATCTCTTTCTTATGCTGTAATACAATGTTGTGACACAGGCATACACCGTAATTTTAAATGAGATGAAACTATTTTACGTCTTTAGTAGAAAGTAATTATTTATTACAGAACAACGCGTAAGATATCACTGAATAAGAATGCTCTCAAAGTTTACATCTATGCTTGATACGTATGCGCGTGCTTTGTTATACCCTTTCCGGAGCGATCTTATTGCAAAACAGCAACGTGGGTTCCAGTGACATTCAGGGGCAATTCCTAATCACGCAATTAGATGAAAATTTGAAGGTCTATCTGTTCCAACAAGGTTGTTTGCACCATCCCATTATCACAATGTAGTCCGACGAAATCTGAATTAACATCTACTTCACTGTTGGATTGGCTCTGTTATAGCCCACGACCTGATATTTCGCGCTTGGCCGCCCAGGTCGCCTGACCTTACTCCAGTGAAAGTTTTTCAATTAGTGTACGAGCTTACTCGTGCTATTTATATTCCACTTGTGCCACAAAATTTGCCGACTTGCCAGGACGAATTGTTGCTGCCATTGAAACCCATGCAAGTCGAGAATTAGACTATCGCCTGTATATTAGCCATCTGATACGCGACTCCCCCATTGAATAAAATATTATATTATTTATTACAAATATTTTAAATTAAACACGTAAAGAAATTTTATTTATTCAAAATTACTCTTTTACATGTAAAATTATTTTAGCAATGAGGCGGAGTTCATTCTTACAGTTAACTTAAGAACAAACATGGTGCAACCAAAATTTGAAACAGGCAGTTCTTGTGCTGAAAGTTATGCTTATGTTTTACAGTTCTTATCCTAGGTTATATTTTTTCTCGGTTTGATTGTGATATTTTACAGGTCAAGGTTGATACTTTTTCTAAGTGGTATGTAGATAATGGGCTGGTTATTAACAATGGTAAGACTAAGGTTATTAGAAAATTAGAAAATTAGACCTATTAATGAGACTTTGATTGAAAGGGTTGAAGGTATTCGAGATTTGGGGGTACTCCTTGACCGTAAGCTAATTTTTGGCAATTATGTTGACAGATTGTGCAAAAATGCACTCTTTAAATTAGGCGTGATTCGTAACCTGACCTCACGCTTTAAGTGTGGCAAATTTTTTATTAAATTATTTATTTCCATTATTATACCGGTCATTTGGTATGGGATAGTAATTTGGGGGTTTGCATCAAATCATGTCAAGAATAGACTTCATAGAGTGTATAGTCTATTCGCAAAACTTTATTTTTACCGCTATATTAGAATTGGTAGATATTCCTTTTATCAGATCATGCAAGATTTGAACATCTGTTAATGTGTTGACATCTTTAATGCGGAGATTTTAAAATTTGTTGCAAATATCATTAATGGAAAGATTGATAGTCCTTTTTGTTTGGCTTATTTAAACTTTAGAAAACGGTTTAGAAAACGAGAATTGTTGTATATTCCTTGCTTTAATTTTAATTTATTATTTAAAATTTTATCTTGTTTTAATCAATTGCATAATGCTAAGAGTAATTTTGATTGTTTTTTATAATATTATCCAGTTTTTTTCTTTTATATAATTATAAAATTTCATGATATTTTCATTATAATTATATTGTTTTCCTATGTATTTTTGTTTTGTGATTTTTTTTTTGTCTTTATTCTCGGTGCCTTAGTGGGGATTCCTGTGTGGCATCAAGCTACCTTTATTCTTATCTTTGGTAGCAATCAATCAATCAATCAATCAATCAATCAATCAATTTTTTATGTTTCAATTCGTAACTACAGTCCTTTCAAAGTGAAGTGCACTCTTATGAGGTTTATGATGCGCAAAAAACGAACTGTGGAATAGCATCAAACGCGACTACAGAAGCTTTTATTAGTCCGAATTCAAAGACGACAACTTGACTTGATCGAAAAATGCGAGTTCAGAGAATTAAACATTTTCACCAGATAACTCAGGCAATCATATCGAAAGCCTATTTTTGAAGAGTTGTTACTTTATAAAAGCTATGATCAAATGCATTTATAATAAGTTTAATGTAACCATTAACAAATAAGAAAAAAATCAAGTAAATATAAAGTTAGGCTTTCCTTGAATCTTATGAATTCTTCTTGTGAGAGATATGTTGTACAAACAAAATATTCTGAATTCTGTTTATATATATATATATCTTTAAGGATATTCATTCACGTTGTTGTTTTCATTGTGTTCTTTTTTGCATAAGTATCTAATTATTCATTCTGAAAAATAATTTTAAAGTTATTGCAAAATACATTGAAAGTAACATGCATTTAGAAAGGATTAATTAGTTCTTCCACTTTTAATGTTGCAAGCGAATCCACTATTAGGTATATTATATATGTTGCAAGCGAATCCATCATTAACTATATAATGATCTGTATAGTTTCATGCTTCTATCATGAAATCCATATATTCTTCACTCATCTTTTTGCACTTTTATTACTTTGATGTCTAGCTGCAGATCATGAAAAGCTTTCATTATATTGACATACGCAGCCTTAATGATAAAAGTGACCATCCTGGGTAACGATAATCATACCTCGGTCTAGATCAGTTAAATCACAACGTTTGTCTACGGTGTTGAGTGTTGACAGAAATGCACACGCTATGTGAACTGTCGCACGCGCACATGCTCAGTAACTTATTATTTCTAATCGATTGTTTAATTTATTAATAGTGTTTCTCTCTTTAAGCCTCATAGAAGATATAAAAATAATACAGGATATTTATTTAAAATGAAAATTAAATATTTGTGACTTCGGTATTGTTTTTGCCGAAAATTTTCGTTGTTCATTTTGTGGAACGGAGCCTCCGAACATGGCAGTTACTTTTTCATTATCATATTTTGATTAACTTTGCAAACCGATAAAATGAAACGAGCATGGAACTCTCACGGATGTTCGCCTAAAAAGCAAAATAAAGGAATAATTCGATTTGCGCGTTCTCCTCTTTTTCTAAACAGTGGAGTATTTTAGAGTTCCCTTTTTATCCCAATTATTTGTTTTCAAATTTTAAATGTAATTTAATTATCATTTTCGTTCTCTTGCTCTTCGAAGTCCGGGCGTAAATTAACTTCCAATCTAATTAGCTAAGGTTTGTTTCTGCTTTTCGTTAAGGGAAAAACTCGAAATGGGTGGGGTTCTAAAGTTGTTTGAGCTAACAGTGTTGTCACCCATCCTTTTTGTAATAGCTGATGTGTTTTGTTTACTATTTTTTAATATTCGATATCCCCTTTTTCTTTGTTGAAATAATTACATGAAATTAGATTATAAGGAAGAAAATGTAGGAGAGGATTATGTATAAAAGCAGTGGAAAATTACCTTTAAATAAGGAATCTTAATGAACATGTAAATAAAGCGAAAATTCTATTTCTTGTTTATTTTTTTTTAATCTTTTCAAAATGGGCTCAGTTTGATTTCTTCAATTTTTTCCTCCTCTGAACTCAGTTTTAATTGAGTGACATTAATCAAAAGCAATGTATTAAATCGGATGATTTGAAAATCATAAGGTGGTTAAGACGAGTGCACTGATGATAGTAAAGACTTTGATTTAGGAAAGCCGTGCTTTGGAAACCAGAAATGCGACTTTGAGAAAATATTAAAAAAAAAAGAAGAACAAGAGACCGCTAAAAATCTCATTATTTCCCGTTACAGGGAATTTCAGCGACATGCTTGAAATTCTCAGCGTCTTTATGATAGGCGATTCTTCTGTCGAGGTTTGACTCGTATCTAAATTTAAAGGGATAATATTTTATAACTTTTAGCTTTTTACTTTTATTTTATAATCTTTTTTTATTTAGTGACCCGAAGTATGGCGTGATAATGTTATTTAAATTTCTTTATATTAGTTTCTTCCTGAAAGACTAGGTAGCACAAGAAGACTTTAATTGAAACTATTAGCAGAAAAATTACTTAGATTCGCAAAGGACTAATTGTTTGGGTCACTAAATGAACTAGGAAATTAATTGGACACGGCCGGAGTTTCTTTCGTTGAACAAATTATTGCAATATGTACTATATACAATGCCTCAATGCGTACGGTCCAATGTTAGCATCCTGATATGATTATTCGCAGATTTCTAATGTTATGATATCTGGCCTGCTCTACAATCTGCTTCGGGAAATGGATGGAAAGTTGGGAAATTTTCAACTTCAGCGATATACAGCTAAAAGCTTTATAACTCCTACTTTATTGTTAAGAGCCTGAGACAAATTTCAGTCTGTAGCGTAATGTTTCGGCTTTTCGACTACCAAATTTATAAACTTGGCGAATTTTTCAAGTTTCTATAATTTTACCAACTGCACTGCTTAGTATAGTAACTATGATATTTCCTATTAAAAAAAAGAAAATAAGGAGTGTCTACACATGGATCATTAAGGCTTATGATAATGGAAAACAATAGCACATGAATGAAGACTATGAATAACATAACGACAATAATAAGGTAGAATAATAATATACAGTGAATTCAGAACCGAATTATGAAACTCGACTAAATCTTGCATTAACTGAACAATAAACATCACTTTTTTATACGTTGAGGTAAATCCGAATAAAAAACTTAAATTTTATCACCTCAACAAAAATAAACAAACAATAAATTATAAAAATTGGCAGGTTTATTACATTACAGAACTACATACCGTGAAAATTAAATTGAATTTGAAGTTCATGCCAAAAGCAAAAACAATTACTTTTCACGAAATTTAGAAATGAAGGAAATTATACTTAGATCTAAGAAATTTCTTGTGACAAGGCAATGACGTTAAAAAATCCATGAGCGTCAATCTCCTCTTTGATTTGTCTAATTAAAAATATAAGAGTATTTGTAAAATAAATCTGGATAAAAAGAATAAAAAAGGGACTAGATCTGTCGGACACAACTGAGTTCTTCATCAGCCTGTTTCGACATGGAGCCCTTAATCTAAATTTTAAATTGAATTTATATTGGTCGTAAATGAATTCAAAATTAATTGTAATATTCTAATAAACCTGTTAATTTTTTAATTTATTTGTTTGTTTATTTTTCTTGAGGTGTTAAACATTTCAGTTTTTAATCCCATATCTTGTTCCTGGTTTTAATTAACAGGTCCACCATCTGAGTCTTTAAAGGCCGTAAAGCCACTTCAGAAAAAAAAAGTAATTATTAAAATCAATGAGAGAAGATTTGAGTTATGTTTTCCTTTCTAGCATAATAAAATTATTTAAAAATAATGATTAAATTCCTTCTTTTGTGAATTGAAAAACAATCACGATATAAAGTTAATTAATACTCTTCCCATTTTTGTGTCGAAATCGCTGGGTTGCTTCATTTGGTTTTGACAGGGCGCCTCAAAATCACCGACCCTTTCAAATTGTGCCCCCGGTTGCAGTGGCATGACGTCAGATGGTGACGTGGCTCGCGTGACGCACGAACCCCGTTATTTGGCAGTGAGTGGGAGGAGGGGGATTATCTTATTTTAAAGAGATGGATGGATGGATGAAGGGGAGTCATGGGGAAGAAGGGGATTTAAAAAGTGTGATACGACTGTTGCCAGGACAACTCCGTCCAATTAAGGAACATTGATCTCTACGTGACTCACAAATGAAAAGGGCATTAACACGATTTTATCAATAACACAAACGATATTTATCTCCTTTTCTTGAGAGAGTTTTCGAGGAATCAAAACGAACCCAATAAATGAGTTGGGCGAGGGAGGGAGGGAGGGGCGGGGGGTCATTCGGGAAAGGGGTTGCTATTTAAATCGGCGGTATATAGAATAAAAAAAAAGAAGAATTAAAAATTTTTTTTTTCTTACACAAGAAGTTGTGCGCTTCGCCACTTTGTTGTAATTGATGTTGATGATTCCCTTTAAGTACTTTCTTGAAGAGTTTGTGCATTTAAATAAAACGCGAGCCAACGACGATGGCGTGTGATTAGAGTGCAAATGGCTTTTCAGTTTTAGCGCTCGGCTTTTTATTTTAATTGAAAATTCGATTTATGGATGGAGGAACCACAAGCTTCAACTTGCTCTGTATATGTTTTTTGCATATGGCTCAACCCCCTTTACGAAGAAATATTATAGAAATAATATTTATAAAATAATTTATATCTTAAATTTAATTTTTGAAAGCCGATTAAAGTGTCCCATCGGAGTTAAGTAGGCTGGAGTTAATAATTTAAAAAGCTTTTAGGAAGATTGCGAGGGAAAGTACTAAAATAGAAACGCCGGCGCCTTTTTTGTTTTAATGTCGTATTTTAATGAAAATTATCTTTCAAATCATTTATGATTCTACAGTGTATCGAAATTTTAATGGATTTTGGATTTTAGTATTAAAAGTTGAAAACTTTGGTACAACTTAACAGAACATGGACCAGCTATATAAAATTATCCTATTCTTTAATTGCATATATAATTATAAATATTAATTCATTCTTCTTCAAATAACACACGTCTATGTAGTTTTGAGAAATCGTCTTTGTAGTTTATGTTGTCTAGTAATCTGTTATAGAAAACTCTTAGAGTCCCTAACGACATAAGTAATCTACCTTAATTCTAATTGTTTCTTGCCAAATAAACTAGCAGAGAGCAGCATCTAAGGAAATATTTCATTAATGAATAAAAAAAATAATCATTTGTCATGTTCGAAATTGGTTTAGACCTGAATTTTGATTAAAATCGTCACCTTTCCATGTGCATTAATACCCCTTTAAGCGAACGATTAGAGCACTTTATTCAACTAGTCAACTTTGATGTGTTTAAATTAGTTTTTAGAAACCCAGGGAGCCTATTAATTTAGAACAAGCAAGGATTTTAAATTAAAATTAATTCCTCCTCACTGTTTTATGATACTCGAGAAACTGTCCCATTGCAAATGGAACCGCTAAATAGTAAAAGCTGGACAAATTGCAGAAAGAAACTGGAAGAACTAATTCAGACAAAAAAGGAATATCTGCATAAGAGAAAGTATGAGTTACTACAAGTATAAAGTGCACATTTTTTAACATAATCAATTTTTGATTCACTTTTTTACTTCATGCTTCTTCTCCTTTAATGGTTTGTAATTGTCTATTTTATCTACTCTTATGCAGAACTCAAATCTTAAAGAAGTGCGTAGATATTATAGTGACCCGTTACAACCAGGTCATTTCATATGAAATTGGCTCGCCAATGCACAGCATTCTAAATCAATACAGGATAATTAACCCAAAAATCATTTCGTCATTTCTGGCAAATACTTTGCAATGCGATAAGAATTTGGAACTCATTACCATTTCAAGTGATAACATTGTACAGGGTGATTCAGTCAATTTCTGACCATTTCAGTACTATGATTTATTGACCCATTAATGTTTACAATCTTAGCATTTCAGTATGATATTTTAGGCAGTTCGGAGTTTTTATTTCCGTGGAAAAGTCTTGATGATATGCTCAATGTGGCCACCACGAACGTTTTGAACTGCTCGCAGCCGAATGGTGAATTTGTTCATAACTCTATCCAGGATTTCTGCATACACAAGGGTGCAGCAGTCGACGATGCTTCGTCGCAGCTGGTCTAGGGTTCTTGGTGCTGTAGTGAACACACTGTCTTTAAGGAACCCCCAGAGATAAAAATCACATGGGTTTAGGTCAGGACTCGTAGGGGGCCAAAGAAAGCCACCCCCGAATCGATCTGGAAACCTGTTTGAAATGACACGATTTCCGAATTTCTGATTGAGAAAGTCTAGCACTTCATTAGTGGTGTGAAGCCTGGCCCCATCCTGTTGAAACCATTGATGTCGAAGCGGTATACGCCTCCTTCGCAGCTCGGGGATGAAGAAGGTTTCCAATATGTTAAGGTAAGCCTGTGACGTTACGGTGCCCTCAAAAAAGAACGGACCAATGATGCCTCTTTTGGAAATCGCGCACCAAGCCATAACCTTTCGTGGATGAAGAGGCGACTAATGGATCTCATGAGGGTGCTGGGAACCCCAAAAACGAACGTTGTGTTTATTAACGTCACCTGACAGATGGAAGAAGGCCTCATCTGACACCCACAGGTTGTCCACAATGTCCTGATTGGCTTCCATTTCTGCTCCAAACTCCATCGCAAATTGTTGTCGCTTCTGTCTTCCAGTGTCTGTTAACTCCTGATAAACATGGATCTTATACGGGAACAGGTGTAAATCCGTTCTCAAAATTCGCCACGTCACGACGACAGCCCTTCTTCAATGGATAGGCGGCGAACAGATTTTTTGGTAGGGGAATCGACCAACCTTGTGCGAATATTTTCGACAATTTCGGCCATTCGAACACGAGCTTCGCTCCCGCCTTTTTTCTTGCCTTTAACACATCCAGTGGCACGAAATTGCCTGACAAAATCCATGATTGCTTGCCCGCCTGGTGCGTCTTGACACTTATACTCCTTCCGGAACTTTCTTTGCACGGTTACAGGTGATTTTGTCTCGAAATACCATTCGACAACCTTGCATTTCTGCTCTGTTGATAAAGCGGGTGCCATCTTTCAACAATACGATTTTCATGCAGCGCCGTTGCAACAATACAAACTCCAACTATTTAGAAATTCGATATGGCGCTCATATTCTTTCATTTGTTTATCCCTAATGCACGTCATTCGAGTGAAATGGTCAGAAATTGACTGAATCACCCTGTAATACCATTTTCATTTGATACCATTACCATTTCAAGTGATGCCGTTTTCAATGTTATCTTCGATTATCTAATGACCATACAGGCTAAGAAAAAACATGATGGTCAATTGTATAAAGTATTTGTCAGATTGACTCTATGGAAGAAAAAACTATTACCACAAAATAACATTCGAGATATACCAACACCTCCTAGAAAGAAAGCCTGCGCACTGAAACGCCAAGTCTCAAAGAAAGATTAGCAGAGCACAGAGAGAGAAAAATAATTGTGAATGTACAGTCTATTCCAAAAGCGTTTTCACTGAGGTGAATGATGTTTGGCGTCCTTGCAATATATTAAACCAGGGAAATTAATCAGTTCAGGCAAGAAATCGAGACCGACGTGATTCTAACTCGACTTCTTGCCTGAACCGATTAATTTCACTGGTTTAATATATTGCAAGGACGCCGAGCATCATTCACCTAAGTGAAAACGCTTTTGGAATAGACTGTACATAGGTATCTCGAAGAAGATTGAATTAATGGATATGTAATAGATATCAGTTAAAAAAATAAATGTTTTTGTGAGAATTTCGTACAGGATAAAGGATGACCGTGGATTGTGATTAAGGCTGAGTCGCTCTGTTTCCAAGGCAATGGAAGCTATTTGAAGTAATTGTCACGTGTCTTCCTATAATCGCCCGAGTATATGTATTTGCTTTTTCAGAACTGTATGACCAATTATGCCATTAACCTTTTATTTCCTTGTTTTATAGCTTCCTATTTACATTTTCATTGTCTCTTTAGGGATGCTCATTAAATAAATAAATATACAGATAAATAGATAAATTTCATCTCCTTCCCTCTAAGAGTGCAACTGCATCATAATTTCAAAATGGTTACTGCACTTGAAATCAGCCAGAAGCAACGTACTCTAATTGCGTCCCTTGTATGCGACCCTAGAAACATTAGAACAGTGCTTCCCAACTTTTTAGAACCGCGACCCTCTTTTCTAAAAGTTAAATAACTCGCGACCCCCTCCCTCCAACTCACATTTGAATAAAAAAGGCATTTTAAGATATTGGTATATGGCAAATAAAAATAAGCTCGGCGACCCTCTTGAAAAGGTTGGGAGCCACTGATTTAGAACTTACAGCAAGGCTTGTATATGGGGATATTCTTGTGGATAGCCGTTAGTCTTTGGGACTCCGAAGGAGTTACCAAAACGTTTTAGTGGTGACTTTACTGAGGAAGCATCTTTTTTAATAGGTTGTTTATGGCGAAGCTATGGATCATTTTTAGAACGTTCTTTGAATTTAAAAAAAAATTATGTACTTCGCTCAGAAGATCTTAATCACTGGTGAAAAATACATGTGAGAATATTTAAATTGCTTAATATTTCAATTTTTTAAAAATTTCCCTTTATTTGCGAGCATTAATAAACATCAAAAAAATGTAAAAACAAAATGAAGACAAAACATGCTTTTAAAATGTTTAATAATTTTTGAATAGGGAGCCACGCCCTTTTCATTTAAAATTTTCATTGCGGTTTGTGTAGAAAACGCCAAATTTTTTCCGAATCGCGTAACTACGCATTAATATTAAAACCGAAGCTTCTATACAAATATGCCCTTAAAAGAATCAATATCGAGGTTATACTAACATTGCATGGTTATGCTAGACTTTCGTATTGAAAACAGGATCGAAATAGGCACTTTAAGCATGCAAGCTGTTTTGTTCGATAGCTTCTTGGAAATATGGTTTTCTTTCAACGACGTCACCGTGATTTTAAAATTTCATTAGGAATAATATTGGAACTAGAAATTCTGAAGCAATCGTAAACATCATTACTTTTTCAAAAAGCTCCTTCGAATTGCGAAGAAACTCCTACCGAAAGACGAGGGAATTGGCTATCGAGTGTATTAGCTTTCTAAAAAGGAAGTCACTTGCACTCAAGTTAAGAGGTGATACTGCGATTTCTCGGAATGAAAGTTCCTTTTAGAAATTGCCGCCTAGTGTTGTACAATTAAAGAAGGGTCGCTGCTAAATTTTATTTTTCGTAGCAATCGATCAACTTTAACTGGTGTTTATTTTCTCCCCCATGACTACACCTTTTTTCTTTGAATGAAAATTAAACAAAGTTGCTTCTATATGAATCCAAATGGGTAGGATCTCGTATTGATCGGCAGGAATTAATGTCGAGCGTTGTCTGGGCGATGGCGACCGTCGTTCTCTTTCGAGTGTTTTAATAAAGTAGACCTAGTTAATTGCTGCTGTATGTCTCAAGTTGTTAAGTTCTCCCCCCCCCCCTTTCATGCTTTTAATGAAGCCTTAAAAAGTATTATTAAGAGCTGTAATAAAATTATTATATACACAAAACACACCATATTGTGCTTTATTGTGGCTATTAAAAACGCAAGTCTTCACGTTATATTTTGCTTTCAGTTTATAAATAAGTATATCGATTTTTTTTAATTCTGTTTTACGAGAAACTTTGAAATAAAAATCGAATTGAACTGTTATTGTAACTGTAAAAATTTAGAACTATATCAGGTGGCTATTTTTTTAAACTTGTTTTTCGTTGTGGAAGTTTAGAACCCTGTGGGATTCGATGTAGTAGTATCGATGGAAAGTTTCAGGCATGAACTTTTAGTGCATTGTGAACTTTTACATTTGCAAATTAAATTTGAAGCTCATGTTTTGCATCATCAAAAGGTTTGAGGTCACGGGAGATGGAAAGTGATCCTTAAGTGATCGAACTCGATTGCAAACAATGTTTTTGCAAGGGCTGATATGCTTTTTTTTTCTAAAGCAGAGCTGTATCGGATTTAACTTCAAGAGTGGATTCTAGTAATCTATTTATTCAGTTGATATTTCGATAATGGAGGAAATAGTTGAAGGTGATTTTTTTTAACTTTTAGAAATTGACATTCAGACAGAACCAAAAGGCAAATGTTTTGTCTAATTTAAATATTTAGCAAAAGAGAATGATCGTAAATCCACTTCACTGCAGAGTTCTATCAAATTTGGCAGCGTTACCAAGGGAGATTGAAAAGGGAATTACATTCATGTGACTACTCGGAATATGAAGGGCTGCATTAGTTTCATGAATGACGTCACTGCTTGCCAACGAGTTAATTACGTTCAAAACAAAGCCATACAAAGACCTGATTTCTCAAAGCCTCAGTATTTTAAATGAAGAATTGATTGTGCGGTTAATTTAATTATAAAGCTGTGTATAAAGGAAGGAGAGTTTTCAATAATTACATTTAAAAAGATCTCTGGCTTTAGATATTGACTTTTCCCAGAGACCAGAGCAGAAAGAGAGAACTGACAGGTGTACGTTACTTCCTTGTAAGGCCAAAAAATGGTGTTGACGCGCCATCATTAATTGCCGCATCAACATTAAGATGGCGGGATTTGAAAGAAAAGCGGTCAAAGGTTGTGTGCAGAGTGGAGAGATCAGATTTCTGCATGTTAAGAATATACAAGCTGAAACTCATTAATAAATTATAAACGTGTATTATTCAGCAGTCGTGTCACGTAAGCAGGTTTGAATTGAGGCAATCCTTGGATAATAGCTACTGCAGATGAGTTGAGTCACAATCGGAGCATCAATACAGAGACCAATTGATTTTTCTATTGATATTTTTTCCTGTTTTAGCCAGTTCTTTCTTTATTATCAAATGATGAATGATATATCTCGAGAATAAGCTTTTTTTTAATTTGATAAATTATACGCATTCCTGCAAAAAAGTCTTTGCATCCAAATAGTTCATCTCTAAATTCGATTTTCGGTTGCTTTCTTTCAAATTGGAATTGAAAGATTACAACGAAGTTATCAGATCTGTATCTGTTATATTTAATGCTTCGTATGTTGATTATTTTTAAGGAAGCAGAATATTTTTTTGGTTTTCTGAACTTTTGGTTTATTTTGAATTTTAGTGTTTTGTTAATAAAATACTTTAGTGATGATAAAGTAGGTACATTCTGTTGTGAAAGACCATTCTGTTGAGAGCAACTTTTATTACGACAGTTTTTAAATTGCATAATTTCAGTACCAATTACATTATTTACAGTAATTATCATTTAGTTTGTCAGTGTATTGGTAGAAGGATTTCTGTGTGGGTTTCACGAAATCTAATTTAGCCACTCTAGTCAGTAAATAAACTGAGATGATATTTATACTCTTAGGCGAATTCGCAAGACTGGATGGGAATTTAATTTTAATGAATTGGAATGAATACAGAAAGTGCTTGTAGGGATACTTTCATACATCAAGAATTTTATGTTTTTTTTGCTTTGCAGAAATTCAAAAGAAGGTTTGAATGTTTGAATTTACGTAGTTCATCTCATTTATAATATACATTTTTTTTTTAAATTTGTTTAACAGGCTGCTTGGCAATTCGAAGAATTACATTCGTTAACTTAAAGGATAAGGTATCCAAATGGATATGGCATTGAATGGGAAATGTTTTGTAATGGAACTGGAGAAATTAGCTGAGAGCTCAAATTTATATAAGGAAGTTAGACGATAATTCGATATTTTCAAAAACCACTTTTGGATTAAAGAGGCCGGATGATGGAGATTTCGAAGAGTCCAATTTTCATATAGAGTCCAGTGTTGGTAAACTTAGGTGGCCATATAACTGAGTTACGGAATCAAGTCGGGATGCCTAAAATGCAGTTCGTATTATGGCCTTGTAAGCTCTTTTAATCTCTTTAGGTTATGTAGAAAAGTAATTGCCTAGATGATAACAGTGAAATAAAGGAAAGGAAAAGAACGGCACTGGAGGACTATTATGATTTTATCACACTGGGTGTTAAATTGAAGAGTGCTATCAAAAGTAAAACCCAAAAAGGTTAAAAAATCTTCAATAACTGCTTTCCGGGATACAATTATTATTTTAGTTTCATTCCTCGCGATCGATACCATACCTGCAACAACTCGCGGTCTTGTAGTAATTGAGTCATGATTTTCTTGTTCTTCATAGGAGGAATAAAGGATAAAATTTAGCTAAAACTTTGAATAGCCAAACTATTTTGAGTTTACTCTTTTCTACTTGAGATAAAAATTCAAATTGTAAAACACGCGGAACATGACCGATCGAATTTCATGTCAAGATTTTTCTTTATGAAACACTTCTGTGTAATCCGTGATGTTATATGCCAGTCTAGAAGTTTCGAAAATCATTATGAAATATTTTCTCGTTTATTAAAAACGGCTCGACAAGATCCTCAGTTTGAAAGTTTCCAAGGCATTCGCTTCTGTTGCCGTCAGTTGGAGCTCGCTGCATGAAAACGGGCCGAACCCCCTAAACAGGGATTGGGAATGATAGATAGTCGGAGCGAGGAACCTTGCCCCAATCGGTCCACCATCGAATTTAATTACATCCTCGTGGCGAATGCCCATCATTATTTCCATGGCCCGATTTATCTTTGGGTCCACGGATAACTTCCTCTAGCCATGTCCGTCATCGAATTAATGTTTGCTTTTGCGAAGAACGGCCAGTCCCCATTGGCCAATCCCGACTGGCTCAACCTGGACTCCGGTCGGGGAAAAATTTAATATCAAGTAAAATAGATCCGAGTCGATAGCCGATCGACGCGTCCCTAGGGCCGAAGACCCTTTAGGAACTGAATCTCCGTCACACCGTTTCAACCTCCTATTCCCTGTCTCTTTTTTTCTATTATTGCCTCGCAATCCTCTTCTGGCTCTTCCTCACCCACCCACCTCTCTTCCCATCCTTTCGTTTTCCTTTTCTTTCTGCCGACTGGAAAAATCTTATTTTTTTAGTATTGAAGATCTTTCCGAGCTTCATTTCGAGAAGTTAAAGAAGAGGGCATCTAAGAATCGTGTTCCAAATCAGAACAGAAAGAGGGCTTCATATTTGAAGTGGCGCATTCATTATTAGCTGTAACTAAATTTACACCTATTAACAGTTTAAAATTAATAAACATTTCATTACGAATTTAAGCTAATTCAGTTAATAGCTATAACTTTTAAAATTTGAAATAACATATTTTCGCAATTTCCTTCAAAATTTAAAGATTTGAGTTTTGTTAAGCAAATCCTCTTCATCAAAATTTAGCAAATATTTCTGATTTTTAGACCAACGCTTTGGATTTCTCTTTTACCGCCATTGGCATATTTAATATTGAAACTTGTAATATAATGATAGATAGCTTTCTTAAGATACCCTTGAAATTCCCCCACGCCCTCTCATTCGGAAACCAGTTATTTGAATTCTGCTTTATCAGGAACTTTCTTTTGGAATCTCAAAGACCTGGGTATGAAGAAACCGTATTATCATAGATAAGCTACACTTAACCTTAAGATTTTTTTTTAAAAACTGGTTCAACCCTCTTAAAAGTTAAATTCGTTGCTTATATTTTATTTACTCACCATGCACACGCTAAGAAACCAGCATTCCAATAAATATGCGTATTCAGTTATCGAAAATAAGTAAAAATTAAACGCTTTTAGAAATCTTGTAAAAATCCTGATACTTTTATTTCTTTTAGCAAACAGGTAAAGAGGAAATCAAAAAGTAATTGAGTACATTTTTCACAGCAAATCCGTCATGTGTTTGCAAAAATCTTTGTATACATTTTAAACGATGAACATTGATCTACTTCTCAGTATAACAACCGTTCACATTTAATTATTTGTCCCAACGTGAGACCAACTTTTCGATGCCCATAGCGTAGAATTCGTTCGACTGGTAGCGAAGCCATGACCGCGCATCTGTTTTCACCTCATTGTCGCTCTGGAAGCGTGTGCCAGCAAGGTGTTGCGTTAGAGGTCCGAAGAGGTGAATGTCCGAGGGCGCCAGACCTTGACTGTAAGCTGGATGGCGTAGGACTTTCCACTTCCAGGACAACACTGATGCAGCAACATGGGACATGCATTGTCATGCAGAATGATGACCTCGTTCATAGCCTTCTGGGGACGCTTTCTGCAGGGCAGCTCGTACCGATCCAATGTGGCAGAATAAGCAGCAGCGTTCACCGTTTCTCCTTTGGCCAGAAAATCAGCAAGAAGAACACACTGGCTGTCCCAGAAAACAGTACCATGACCTTTCCTGCAGAAGGTGTTGTCTTGAATTTTTTCGGAGGGGGAGACTTTGTGTGTTTCAACACCGTATCCTGTCGCTTCGTTTCGGGGGTGTAACGAAACGCCCACTTTATCTCCGATGATAATGTGCTCAAGGAATGAATGTCCCTTCTTGTAGTACCGAAGCAATGCTCTAAACTTTATGCCATGCGGTTCTTCATTTGCTTTGGTGTGAGCTAACTAGGGATCCATCTTGCTGACACTTTCCGAAACTTAAGGACTTCATGGATGATGTGGTGTGCAGTATGAAATGTCAGTGCCACTGCTTGGATCGTTATCCGCCGGTCTCACTGAATCACCTCATTCATGGCATCAATTTTCTGTGTACGGGTTGTGCACAGAACGTGGTTCATCGAGGACATTTTCGCGTCCCGCTATGAACTTGGCACGCCAGTTACACACATTTGTCAATGTCACCGTACGTTGCAGAAAACTCGCGATGGATTTCAGAAGGTTTTTGTCCCTTTGACCACAGAAACCTGACCACACTCTGGATCTCCACAGTCTCGAACGTCTCACGTTTACCCGCCAGCTTGGAAGAGCTGTAGCTCTGGTTGCAGAAAGCGTACACCCCTGCCATCTCCCGGGGTGGCGGAGAATTACATGCTCTTCAAAACGTATATTATGATTTTTGCAAATACCTGACGGTTACTGTGAAAAATTTACTGTTACTTTTTGTTTTCCCTCGTATTACTTATTTTTATTTGATTTTTACCCACCACGCAACGGCTAAAAATTTATATAAAATTTATAATTTTTTCAATTATATTTAAAAAAAAAAAAAGTATTTCTTATAAGAAGTTTATTCTGCTTATCTTTATTTGTGAAAATACTAAATTTTGTGATTCGAGACAGCAACGTATGATTAAATGAATAAAAGAGCATTTCTTTATTCAATGACTATCCTTGACTTTTGCTTGTTGCTTACTATGGCCCAATTGACGGTGATGCAAACTGAATGGTAATACATTGTCACTCGGATGAAGTTTGAAGTATTGATTTACCGCTATGGATTTCTCCTTTCATTAAATTTTCTTTAAATGACTTGCAAATCAACTGTGTTTTATTGCAGAGACATAATCGGCGTTTCAACTTTTAAAGAAAATCGATGGGGTGAAAGTCCATTTGGGCGTAATTAATTTAGATATTCCATCGGATATAGATGGTGATAATTGAAATTTTCACTATTTCCAAATATATCTGCATTTAAAAATACATTTAATTTTCCGCTTATTTTATCGCAATTAATTGATAAATTCGATCAACATCATCATTTTTAGGAATCTATAGAGACTGATCACATAGTTGCGGTAAAATCTCATTTATTAAATTATCCAATTCAGTTATGCATGACGAAGATTAAGATTGAAATTTAACAATACCGTCAATATTGTTCTCATTATTGTCACCAATTCAAAGTACATAATTAGTGAAGTATTGTTGTTTGGTTAATGTTAGGCTATTACCACAAAAAGATATACAGAGCGAGTGAGTTACAAATTTTTTTTAGATTCGAACGAAAGTTAGATAGCTTACATTACTATTTTCGATTGTTGTACTAACTTTAAACAGCATAAGAGAAATATAGCAAGCCCACAATTTAATATAATTCCACAACTTCATTACGAACGCATTGAACGAACATCGGATTTAATGGACTAACCTCTTTCATCGTTAATCAATTTAATCGAGATTTTAATGTAGATACAAGCTTTCATGAAATATGTTCTCATTGATATGTTATTAGTGTTCTTAAAGTTTCTATGCTAGGTAACATTAAAGTGCACATCTTCATTAGAATTTCAAACAAAAGTTGTATCTACATAAAGTAAAGGAGAATTTAAAAAAACTTTAATCCATTTTCATAATCCGATACCAAATGTTAAGAGGGATCTACTGTAAGTTTTTTTTTAATCAACTTATATCAGGTCTTCAAAAATGTCTTTGCTAAATAGAGCTTTTGTCACGTCGTATCTTGCAGTGCGCCTACAGGAAATTGATTTCTGATTTGAACATAATTGATTTATTCTAGTAACGCATATATATTTCACTTTTCCCGGTTGATTTAGTCCCCTCTTTTGGACCTCGTCGAGTAAATTCATTGATTTCGTAATCGATCATTTGACATGGTCCGTTACATCATTACAAACATCGGCCATAAAGCGACTGCTTTAAATCTTCATGATTTCCCCCTCATTTCAAAATGAGCTTAAAACTGGAATATCAATGAACAATAGAAAAGGTTTCAATTCACTGCAAATTGTTGGTTCTTTTTCACTTTTTCCTCATCCAATTCTATTGTTGACTGTTCAACGAGGGCAGTATTGCCATTCGTTGTGTGCAAGTTCTACTAACCTATTGACAAGAGCATTGCAGTAATCCTACTATTTTCCTTCAAGCGCTGAGTTTTGAATGATTTTAATCTGGAATTTATAATCTCGTCTTCATATGGGATATCCTCGTTTATTTAAAATCTATCCTCTACTCTTTTACCACATTTGAAGGCCGTTTACGAATGAGCTATAGGCTTTAATGATAAAGCATAGGTATCTAAATGGGTTTCAAACATTTTATAGTGAAAATATTAGATAAGAGAATTTTGATAGCACTTCAGAATTTATAATGCATGAAATGCGATAGTATAATGAGCAGATTTTTTTTTATTCACTCATACTTCTGGCAGTTTGGTAGATGTTGATCGCAGAATGCATCTGTTCTCGAAAATTTTACCCAGATTTGCTAATATCTAATTGTTAATTCATAATGCACTCCGATCGCATGTCCAAATGCCAATTTGCTCTTGTAATTTTCGTATGAATGAGATCCACAAGGGAGCACTTGACCCACAAAACAAGTGGATCGTTTGTCCAGGGATTTTGCATAGCTAATTCTGTAAACTGATTACCTTTAATTTGATGGGTAAAATATTAAAGTGTGTGGTTATTGAAAGTTATCTTCGTTTACTTCTATTTGCAATAATTCAAATCGATTTCTTTTATAACGTTAACAGATAAAACTTTTTAATATTCTCAAAGCGTTTGGAAAAAGCTTGTTGAATTGTATTTATTTAAAATAAATCGATTAATCATTTCCCAAGAATAGTTACAAGGGACTTTAGTAAATCTTCATGTAACTCGAGTCAGTTCATGCGAATTTGTGTAGGTGGTTATTTATAAGGTATTTTTGTCTTTAATTTGAAAAGAAATTGGCTTTTTAATTTCATTGATAACACTGGCCAACAAAATTTAAGATTTTTCTTTTAACCAAATTCAAGTGGGTGATTCTTGGTATTATTTTTTCTGCTTAATACGAATATAATTTTGAAATTTCTCTAGCACGCGCAGATTTCTTTTTTCACAATGAAACATTTTTAAATTATTCAGTGTTTGGGGCCTGCTAAATTTTCTTGCGGCCCCAAAATATGGATAGTTTAACATTGCAGACGCTTCTCTTCACGTCCATTATTTTAACATAGAAGTCTCGAAGTGCATAACTTGGAAACGTGACGTGATAGAAAAAATCTAAAAGCAGATTCGGATTCGACATACAAATTACTACTAAGAACACTTTGTGTGGTCATAGTTACAAAATGTGTGTTGACTAGAGGAATTAATTATCTTGGGAATTAATAATAATAATAATAATAATTATTATATTGTATTGTAGCAACAAGCATCTCTCAACCACGAACTCTATATAAGAGAACATGGAAAAAAGAAATTGCTCCCCAACGGGCAAAGCCCAAAACGGGGTTAATTTATGGGTCAGATAAAAATGTCGGCAAGATTGAAAACGTTAGTTGAAAAATCGTAATCATTATATAGCTGTACTAATTTCATTGCTAGATCAATCCATCCGGCTTGAGAAGAATAAGAACGAACAGATAATTTTAATCTATTTCCCCTAATAACTCTAGAACAACGAAGTCCTACTGAAGCTAAAAAATTTGATGAATCAACACGAAAATTGATCATATAACAGGTTCCTAATCTATCGAGAGACCAATAGAATTGATCCGTCACAATATCATCAGAACTACCAAATTCTTTTTCGCAATACTTAAACAATGCATCATGAGACTTCATTAATTTAAAAAATTTTCTATTAGTAAAGCCTGGGAACCAAATAGGAAAACCAATAGCAAAACAACACGAATAGTTGAACAGATAATGCCAGGTTGACGATAAAAAAAAGCAAGACGTCTGAGACAACCCACTCGCCTAGCCACTTCTAAATTTAAACAATCAATATGCGCATTAAATCGTACCAGACACCAAGGTCTCTGATAGTAGAATCAACAGGAATTAAAGTATTTCCAGCATAATATTTAAAACTTATTTTCATTGTCTTACGAGAGAAACTAATAATTTTCGATTTATTTATATTAATCTTTAAACCATTATCGGAATACCAATTATTAACCTGAATAATTTTGGTCTGAAGAGTCAATGCATCAACAGATGATGAAATTCTATTAAAGATTTTTAAATCGTCAGCGAACATAAGAGCTGAAACCGGACCCTCAGCAAACAAATAATTTAAATCGCAAATAAAGAAATTGAATAGCAATGGGCCTAAAGGAGAACCCTGAGGTAAACCACTCATAATCGAACCAAAGCAACAATTGCCTATAGCATTAGTAATAAAAAAAAGTCTGTTCTGCTAATATTTATTTAACACCAGCAACCATACAGTGGCATTAGTGTCCCCATACAGGCGAAGCCCAGGAGGGATTACAAAGTAAATAAAACATATAATGAATATATTGGATAAAAATAAATAAGCACATAAATCACGGAAATGTGATCTACAATCATTGGTGAAATAAGTTGAACAGTGATATAATATTGCAAAATTAAAACATCAAGAACCAAATAGGAGATAAAAGATTGTAAATAATAGATTACATGCTACATAAAAATATCAATAAAGTTACAAGAGTGAAGGTCATTTTATTTGCAAATTTCATTACGTCATCAGCAGAAATGTCGTCACACGATCCGGATAGGAAAAAAGTACAGCGAGTTCTACTTTTTGTTTGTAGCCTCAATCTGGATACTTTTCGGACAGGCCTCGTATATGCTCTTTAACGAAATCAATCGAAGAATCCAAAAATATATCTCGGAAAGCGAACGCTTGCAAAGAGATATTTTCCGTTAGGCATGCAAATGAATAAACTTTCGCCGTCGCTGAATGCCAATTTCGTTTCCAGATCACATTTAGATTGCGCACCTTATAATTGTGAACAATCCGGTAGATGTTGAGTTGACTTCAATTGTCTTTAATTAAACCTCGAAGGAAGAAGCTCGAAGGTCCTTAACAAAATAAAATGCTCAATCACATCATTGAACTAGGAGAAGTCAACTCCTCGTGTCAATGAATCGCCCACCATCTATGCAGTAGCCTTAGAAATGACGGTGCAGCTTTCGGTTATATGAAGGCACGTGAAGACACTCGAAGTAGTCTGACTCGAGGAAAATTGCTAATAAGAGATGCTTCATCCTGTATTGTCGCGCTTCATAGAGAAAAGAATCCTTTCTATTTTAGCCATAGTTAAAATTCTATTGCATTTGTGTATCGAAGCGGATATGGCAGAACTTACTTCCAGGATTCACTATAGAAGTTGAATACTGATGCCGGGAATTGTGTGAGAGCATCTCTTAAGAAAGCTGGTTCTTCCTGAGAAATTAGCAGCGCAGGATGGGTTGTCAGGATTTTATGTCCCCTCTTTGTTTTTTTCTTCTTCTCTTGTCACGTCCTGTAATTAATTTGCTCAGCAGACTCTCCTTAATATTCACGCACTCTATTGAGTAGCCATTTTCACAGACTTGCACTCTTTTTCCATGCCTGAAGATATCCCGTAACCATCAGAAATTGAAAAGGCACTATAATATCCATTTGACAAAATCTGCTAGATGCTATATTCCTCGGAAGTCAGGTTTCATTTACAGCTACCTTTCATGAAACAAATGCATTCATGGATGCCTTTGCCTGTAGCATCTCTGCTTACGTTCCTTATTGAATGAATCATGCCCTTCTCATCTTCAAATCTTATCCCGCGCAGTGCATCTTTAAATGGATTAAAAAAGATGCAAATCAAAAGAAACTAGATCGGGACTATAGGAGCGGAAGTAGGGGAGCAGATTCTAACCCAATTTAGCCGCTGTACCAAATGTACTTTTCTTGCTGACTGAAAGCTGTAAGGCCAGTTATGCACAGATCCTCACGAATAATGGCATCAGAGCGTTTCAACATGCCTTAGCTGAAGGCTGAGGTAGAATCTTGCAGATCAGTCTCTCCACTTCCTGAAGCTCTAACTCTCTGATCCCAGCGATCAACAGTGCTCTTATGAACTGCTCAAACAAAATTCGTGAACGGAAGTTCCTCCTTTTTTCTCATTCAAACAAGAATTCAACTAGAGTTCGTTGTCTGAAAAGCAGACGCTCAAAGACGCCATTTTAACGGATTGCTACAACTGCGCTATCTGTTGGAATGCGAACAATTCTGCATATAAAGGCGGGAAACTTCAAATTTGCAGTATTCAAAAATTTCACGTTTTGTATCTTCGTTAGTGATTGAGAAAAAAGCTCCTGAACATTATTCACCGAGTTCCTGCGCACTGTATTGTTGAAATTTGACCTGACGCACAGATGAAAAATAACAACAGTATATTAATCAACAGAATATGGGTCCTATGAGTAACTTTATGGTTAGTTGATATTTTTTTACTATAGGCAATCTTATTTTTGATACGTTATGAAGGAGTATTGTTAAAAGGGAAATTTTATTTCATTTCAGTTCGTGACATATTTACAGTGCTTTAAAATACTGAACTAGTCCATTTTAATTTCCGCTCTGATTTTTTTCTCTCTGTGTTTACAAGTCGGTATCAAAAGGGGAATATGTTCTTCAAATGAGATTCTCCCTCCTTCTCAATCTCTCCTTCTAACGCGTTCACAAAGGCCGTGGTTAGTATTCAATGAGAGAGCGAGAAGACGAGTTTCACCGTGATCTGCACACGACTCAAGTACCTCTCCTTCAGATTCCAACTAGCACGCTCCACATGACCCCAGAGTCAAAAAAAAGAAGAAAGAAGAGGAGGAGGAGTTGGTAGGAAAAGGGAGTGAGGGTAATACACGGAGAGACAGACAAAAAAGCACGGAAGAAGCGAAAGAAGAGGAAGAAGAGTAGGAGAAAGCAAGAAAGAAATAGAGAAAAGGAGAACCATAAGGGATGAAAGATAAGGGCAATTAGTTTCTTGTTCGAAGCTCATTGATTTGCCTTTCCTCGTGGAAAGAAGAAGAAGATGAATTTCCACTGGTTGTCGTGGTAACAATTTGATAAAGAGAAGAAGTGGAAGGAAAAAGACTAGAAGAAGAGGAAAGAAAATTAAGGTGGAGATATAAGAGAGAGAGAGAGAGAGAGAGAGAGAGAAAGAGAAAGAGAGATGAAAGCCCTTCTCTGTATTGAATGGAACATGAAGGTTAATGGATGTCATGCAGACCATACGCCTAACAGAGATTTACCGACCATAGAAAACAGAAGAGAAAAGGATGCCGCCGTCTTATAAGCCTTTCACCGGCACTGTCTTAACCCTTAAACGCATCATCATTCTTTCTCTTTAAATTCGACGTTCAAAGATGGGTGGAGTAACTCATCCCCGGCGGTGGTGACGGCTTCACTGGAGTTTTGGGGGCTCGGGCTTCGTGTTGCTTCCGGCCGCAATAAAATTCCTCCCAAATAACTTGCTGACTGCTATAATTCATGCCCGTGCGCACCTGCAAAATGCACGGGGAATATTCCGTCGTCATAATTCAAAGTTGTGCGGCTTTTCAGCCAGAGTTCTAAAGAAAGTGTGGATAATCAAAACCAAACCGGATGAACCACTGTCGTTAAAAGGTGCACTTAAAAGTTTCACAATTTCCTCGTTAGGGGTGTTAATCACTATCATCGAGACATTATGTCCTTCCTTCGTTTGCGCCGTGTTTGCCTACCTCCCTTTCGTGGGCTCTGCGCCCGTCTCTCGTGTCCCCGAGTCTCAGGTGCTTCGAAGACAATCTCGACCTAAATAATGTATCAAACGCGTAACAGGCACTTCTGGTGTCGCCGAACTGTTCGCTCTTCACCCATCGCACAAAAACCTTCTATTTCAGGGAGGAAGATACACTCCGCACTTAGATCTTTTAAGTTTTAGCTTACAAATATGATCGAAAGGAACAATTTCATTTGTTAAAGCTGATAGATTATCTTAGTTTATTAAATGATTTTTTTTAATTCAATCTTTTTCACTAATATCAAAATTATTTGCTACAAATAATTTTTTCAGATTCGACATATGCAAATGCTAAGCACAGTTCAAACAAATGAAAAAAAAAATTCTACCTTTTCTAGATTGCAAGTTTCTTGGATTTCTCGCCTACATTGGCGAGGTGGATGATCCTAGATTCACTGTGGTGATTCTAGATTCGTGAAGCTGCTGTGCATTGACGAAAAGTTGAATGCGCATTATTGAATTCATTTGTTTTCGATACCACTATCAAAGCCGAACAGTATCGCACATGTATTATGGAATCATTTGTATCCAAAATGAATGAGAAAGTGAGCTCTAGGACCAACCTGGAGGACATTTTTGCGAACCGTGTTATCTCAAATGGAATATCGCCTGATCGTTGTCTCTGATCTCGTATCTCTAGAATTTGACCTCTGGAGTGCACTGAAAGGGAACATGTACAAGAATCACCCTCCTACTCATCCGGAGATGAAAACATCCATGCAGAAATTTCACCGAAAAACTTGTGAAATGTGTTCGGGAATATGAGACTTAGACTTTAGTGAGTAGCTATTTATTAGATACACTATTGGTGGTAGAGTGAACAGCCCAGGAGATAAATAACGGGCAGTAATGTGACCGCAGAACAAGAGCTGAGAAAGTTGGTTAAAGCCAAGGGTTTGAGCTTCGAAGGCGGCATGATAATCAGGGCCAGACAAACTGGAGCCAGCATTTTTACAATTGCTATCATGTTTTCCTTTCTCGTACAGCTGTTGCGCGATGATATTCGAGAATAGTGCAAAGCCTAGACTACAGCTCTATGGCCGACAGCATCTCTTCAACGGCGCTGGGAGATGATTGTACACGCATCTAGCGGTGAAATAACTGTAGAGAACAATTTTGGAAAGTTTTATGTGGCTGGTATTATTAACGTGGTGGTGATTCTATTATATTCTAGGAAATATAGGAAAATTGTATATCCTGATATACAGATAAATCTTGCTACATTATGGTGTTTTACTTTTCACGCCAGAATACGAATATGCCATAACCAGAAAGCTTGTTTCGGGAGTAGTTTAAGGAGCATGACCAAGAGTTTCATACTTCCTTGGCCTGTTCGGTCTCCAAAACTTAATCCAATTTTGCATTTATGGGATGAAATTTAACGAATTGTTCGGATCAACAACAACACCAGTTACAACACTTTTCTGCAGTGTTCGGTAGCTGTCCTTTAGGCATAAGACGCATTTCTATGCAATTGTTTCAGATAAGTTAAAGCGATCAGGGGAGATTCAGCTTCGGGAATAAGGAGTACCTAATAAAGTCAAACTACGTCATACTATGCCAAAAATAAGGAGATTAACGTTAAGTTATAGAGAAAATTAAGAAATTTTCATCGTTTTACGAAAGAGTTTAGTACAAAGTTCAAATCAAAAATATTTTTCTTTAGAACTTAATTTTTTACGTTAATCCGTTTCTTCTAAACTTTCTTTTAAAGTTAATTTTTAAAAAAATATTTCGTCATTTCCATTTGAATAGATATTAAATGTTTTTATTGGTGTCTCTTTGGTCTATACGGAAATTAAAAAATCTTGTGGTTTCATTTTTTCTTCTTCTTTTTTTTTTTTTTTTTTTTTTTTTTTTTTTTTTTTTTTT
>JAHWFO010012390.1:3174760-3192386 GCA_023313115.1 Rhysida immarginata | reverse complement strand
TTTTTTTTTAAATTTCGAGTCGTATAGAATGTCATTGCTCAGACGACGATGCTTTGAGTTGCGAAACTTTTCTCTTAGTTTCCCATCGTATGGAATGAAAAGCATTTCGCTGAGCAGATCATTAAAAGCGCATAAGAGGCAGCGAGTGTTTTAAGATAACGAATACTCGTAGAGCATAAGGTTACGTTTTATTTATAAAGCGTGTCAGGAATTTGCATATTCACATTGTGGTTTCGAGAAATGCCGAAAGTCAAAGAGTGTCCAAGAAAGGCATTCTTTGCACATGGAGAAGAAAAGGACGCTCACCTAAGTCGACTTGTAGGCGATCACTTACCCTTTGAAATGACTTTAGTTTCTTGGCTTAGGCAGTGGATATAGCATTCTCATGACTGAATACAATATTTTCTTTTTACATCTAAACCAAAACGCTCGTTTCTTTGGTCTACTATCTTAAAGATTCCGTTAAAAAGGCTTTGGTGTTCTTTTACGACCGATTTCAGTTAATTACTGAACCATTAATATTTAGTTTATTAAAAAAGTTGATGGGTGCTCGCACTTGAATGCAACGATTTAGGATGCTCTCTCTAGCGATCATGGTGGGTAGAAAACCCTATGTCCTAATAAATTCGCACATGAAAAGTCGCAGGGATTTAGACTAGAAATTGCTGGAGACCAGGAAAAGCCATAAATTAACCATGAAAAAGATTTGCCAGGACATGCTTTTAGAATTTTGAACGCGGAAGTTCCAGCACTTTAGTAGTAGTCTACCACTGACAAGGTAGGGTATCAGATGCCTATTGAGGTCAAGAATGAAGTGCCTCAATCATTTCAGCAGTTTTCGTACCAAAAGGAAATGTTCACAAATTCACTGTGCTGATGAGGTACACCAAACGAGAATTAGGTTGTCTTGAACTTCGTATAGAATAATGTTATAAAAGATGTAGGGTATTGACTGAATTAATAAGTAACACTCCTTTTAATAATGAGTTACATAAATGAATAAATAAAACTAAAACAAAATGAAAGTCATAAATCAATTAAGTGATTTCGTCATTTCTTCAAGTTCATCGAATTCGTTAATTGTTCAAGTTTATCCAATCACGGCAATCTTCACATTCATCTAGTTTCATCAGGACTTAAATTTGTGACTTTCATTTTGTTTTAAATTATTTATTTATTCATTTATTAAGTACCGAAAGGTGCTTTATGCTATCAGTATGGGAAAACGTGTCCGTCCGTCTGTCCGTAACTCTAACTCTGTCCGAGGCTATGAAAGATTTTCAAAATCTGTTTTCGTCAGTCGATGAATATGGTATATGGCACAAACCAATCACAAATATTATCTAAATCGGTTCAATAGCACGTGCACAAATGGTACCTTCACGACCCCACCTAGCAATTTTCAATGGAGAGATATATTAAGTAACATATCAAACAAATCGTAATGAGAGATAGAAGCGGATATTAATTACAATTTTCGCCAATTGATAAATATGGTTCCGGGAATGAACCATTTTGAAAATTGTTGTAATCGAAACAATGGCACGTGCTCTAATGGTACCCTTATGACACCCCCTCAAAAATTTTCAATGATAAGATATTCCATGTAATATATCAAACAACTTGGAATGATGTGTCAGAAATGAATATAAGGTAAAATTAATGATAATCCAAATTGGTTCAAAGGTACGTGGTTTAATGGTTTCATTATGGTCCATTAGAAACTTACAATGTTAACATAGGGCGGTTAAAAATATGGTTCCGCGAATGGTTTAGTTTAACCTTTCAGTACATGATTATGTCATTCCAAACCTTCTCTCATATAATGATTTAGTGTACGTCCATTCGGTTTTTTAATCTTAAATTTATTAAACATTATTTACTTTCTCAGTAATTGATTGAAACGCCCTGTAGCATCTCTTTGCTTCCATTTGTCCGAGGAATAAGTAAATTTTTCTTTCGTTTTTCATCTTAGTTTAATTGATTTCTTGATAAATAAGATGGAATAAAGTAAAGAATGAAAGGGGTATAATACTACAGTATGGAATATAATATTATGGAATAATATCTCCATTTTTACTATATTACTTAATTTCCAGTTTTGTCGCAGGAACTTTGTATCAGCTAAATCTTAACACTATTTCCGTAATTTCTACGACTTCTGTAGTCTAATTGTATTATTCTAAGTTGTAAATAGGCTTTTTCTGTGATAATGTCGAATAATTGAAAATGGAGATTTAATTGCACACGCTTCAGTATTCTTTCATTGAATAGATTGTAGTCAGTATTCTCCCAGGAAATTTTATGAGTTAGTGTAAAGAAGAAATATCTGGACAGAAAAGGTTAAAAACTAACAAAACAATACAAAACGTAAGCGACCGTGTTGTTGGCGCTGAGTTGATAAGTTAATGGTTTGAAATATTGGATTTGGGCAAGTTATTTACCAAAATTATTCGCGATCCGTGAAATTTCAAATTTTGTATGTTGTATGTGTCGGCCACGACCAAATAATGGCACAGTCTAAGAACAAACTTACAGCAAAGAGTGAACTCACTCAAGTTTTGTTCCCGAACAACAGGTTAATAAATCAGGTTCTATAAAGATGAAAGCTGAAATTTGAGGGAATAATATGATACGTAAAACCTATGTGTAACTTTAAAACTTGATCATATTTCAGCAAGTAGTTTCCATGTTACACTACGCTCACGATCATGAACGCTTTCTAGTGATTTCATCGAGAATATAATACAAGCTTGGATTCAAAGCCCTTATAATGTTTTTCCTGATAATTTTTCAAGCATTATACTATGCAATTCAAATAAGAATTAGAGATATTCATTAGAGAGTAAGGCTATTTTGCATCGTGACCTGTGTTTAAGAATTCTCCTGTGTACATTCTGTTTGCTCGACTTCTAATCTCGAGTCTGTTATCTTGAGACTCGATACTGAGTTTCCTGATCGTGTCTCAGTTTAATTACGTCTTTGCTTCCTGAAACAGAAACTTTATTTAAAACTGTATTAAAAGGTAACAAAGAGGTTAAATTTTGTTAGAAAATGTATATTGTGCATGGTATAGGACCTCCGTGTCTTTAATGCTAAATATATATGCAAACGGTGTTTGGACAGAATTCAGCTTGCCTTATCTGTAACTTTTAATTTCGAACTTATTTATTGATGCAAAAAATACGCTTTAATTTAATCCATATTTTTTCTCAAAAGTTTTTTGTGAGGTGTGTCACTCCTCCCGTTTAATATCTCGTTCCACTACGCCCTCTTTCCTCCCTTTCGTTTTTCATTTTAACGGGTTTTCTGTCATTCTTTCGTCTTCGTTTCTTCGTCACCCGTCCCCCCTTTTCTTTTTCAATCTGTCAAAAGCAGCAATTCGTGAGAGAAGGAGAACAAAAGACATTCATGTACACGTGCAACATTCATCATTTGGTCCCTGCATCACGTGATGGGCGACGTTGCCACTCTGCCATCTACACCTCACATCCTAAGGAGGACTTTCTTTACGCTTTTTTTTTTTCTTTTTTTTTTTTGCCCCTCTCCTTTCATTTTGCTGTGTAATTTTTTCCCTCTCTACCGGCCTCTGCTCATTTTTTTTCTTAACCTTCTCCAACCCTCTTTCCATCGCCGTTTGGATTCTCCCATCCCGTTTGTAGATCGATTTTTAGTTTTGATCCCATTTTCTCTCCAATATGTCAACAGGGCTTCACTGCAATGACTCACCATGAAAGTTTAATGTTATCTCTCGAAAACTTTTCGGTTGAGGAAAAAAATTCCAAAGTAATACAGTACGTTGGCAGAGATATATAAATTGTAAAATCGTGAAGGAAGGGAGATTGAAGAGCAAAGAGAGTTTCAAAAATTATTTTTTGATTTAACGCTGCATAAATCTAAATGTCAAAGCTGCATCCTATATTAAGGTTAACAAGACGTCAACCAGATTATCGATGAGCCTTACTATTTTTGATCCATTTCTCTTAGTGGCCATTATGAATCCAGCACAAGCCCACAAATGAAAGTAATTACCAGGAAGAAGATTAGATAACAGGAATCGAAGAGTTTTTATTAGTATAGATCTAAAAAATAAGCTTTAAAATGGCCCAAGAAAGAAGTAGACTATAAGGAAGTTGAATTTTGAGTATTTTTAAGCAAGAATTAGGCAAAAATATTCATATTGCAATTTTCAGTTGCAATGAGTGTTATATGAATTATTATTAATTCTTTCTTCTTAAATGTCTAGTCACGCAAAAACAGACTTTACAGTTCCCCCGAAGCTTGTACCCATTTATATGATCCTGAGCAAAATGGATTACCAAAAAAGAACCAAATTCTATTTACAATCTAAGCGAATCCTTGACCGTGCTCTGCTCTTTGTTGTATGCATTGTTGACGACGGGAGGGGGTCCCCACTGAAATAGAGGTTGTAACACCGGAGCAACATTTGCAATTACGCTAATGACCTTTTATTGCATAAAATTACTTGGAGTTGTGATTAATTAAGCGCACGACAAGCGCCAACAGTCTGGCTGTCATTTCAATAAAGTTCGGCCTGTCTGATTAGACCGCTAATTTAATTAACTAAAATAAATTCTCCAAATTGGTTCCATGAAGAAAGTTTGAACATAATGCTATCTACTGACTATTCGGTTTGTAAGGGGAATATAACTAGTTTGTGTGATAATATGATACTTGCTTTGTTGTATAATAAGGGTGAAGGAACATAATAGCGTTCATATTTCTCTTTTCAGTCATGGACCACATTATGTTATTAACTTTAAATGAACAGAAAGAGTGGGGAATGGTCTTCCAGTATTATAAACGGCCTCGTATTGCTGCAGATATAAACACATAATAAATCACAAATATATCTGCTATAAAGCAATACATATAGTTTTTAATTAACAGGCTGACGCATTTCGAAGATAACTTCATAAACAGAGCCATTGCATTTCTTTATATTACAGATTTGTAATTTAAATATATTATTATTAGTTTAGCCAAAATACAATTTTTACACATTTTAAACTAACTCAATGTACATTCTAAACTGTCCTTCTTGGAATGGATTTGAATAAGTAAGGGCTACATTTGAATAAAGCTTAAGCTACATTTTAAGATGAAGGACGAAAGGAAAAATCCCACCACCTGGATTCGAACTATCAACCACGAGTACCTAGTTCGTCGCCTCTATCAACTGGTTTTTTCCCCCAATTTAACATGTTTACCTAATGTTGGAGCATTATCTCCCGTATTTATTTATTATTTTCTTAAATTATTAACACAGAACAATATCTGAGAAGACTTCACTTTATCTCAAAACATTTCCTTTCTTTAAAACTACCAAAATTCCATCACCACATGTCAGTGTACTTACATATTTGGATTTAGCAATTTCATAATAATACCCCATTTTTCTATCTCGCAGTAGGCTTCCTTCATTTTAAGGATATGGTAATCTCCATGCTTCTCCTAATTTATCTCTTATATAGAAAAACATAAAATCTCTCTATTCCATCAAGACAACGCTCGCCCGCACATTAGCACCGCCACCTCCTGGACCTTGCACGAGCTCGAATTAACACCCTCTGATTACTACCTTTTCTCCCACCGTTTATACGTAAAGTTCGGGAGATACCCGAAAATGTAGCTCATTAAATGTAGAAGTGCCTTTTAATAGTTCGGAATTTCTGTCAATTTTTTCTACGTGAAAAATCATGAATCATCTATTAATTGAAAATTTTGCATCCAAACGATTATACCCTGGTCCCGATAAGAATGAAATAAAATCGAAATGCGCATGCGTTATGTTTTATAGTTTCACCGTGTCGCTCCAATTCACCATAAGAAATAAGCCATTTCTCTTCGGAGACTTGTTTTGTAAAAAATTATGAAATTACTATTTGAATGCTTTTCAAAAGTAACTTGTTTTATTTGTAATATGTTCTGAGTTATTTTGAAATATAATTGGTTAATACTGTTATTTCGATTACTTTGCAACTGAATCCTAAATCGTAGAGGTTACCAATTCGATCACAATAGCATCTGTTGATGAGATATACAGGGTGTAACGTAAAGGTTCATCACATTTCAATCGTAAATAGTTCGGCAACTGTTGGTCGCAGTTCAATGAACCGCGCACTATTTGAAAGAGGGGAACTCCAGTTTTTGTTCAATGCCGGTACAGGTCTCTAGGGTGCATCTGGAAGAAGTAGGGAAGTCCCGTCAGTTACTGTCAAGATGGCGAACGAACAAAACAAAGCCTTTTTGTGGCCACCTCGATCCCCAAACCGTGTTTTTGTGCCTCGTTTTTGGTAAATCTGGAGGAACTAAAAACTCGAATAACAGCTGTCATTCGTGAAGTGACTCCAGATATGCTTCAGCAGGTATGGGAGGAATTTGATTATCGGCTAGATGTGTGCCTTACAGCAAGAGGAGGGCACATCGAACACTTATAAACAAAACTTAAGATTATTACAAACATTTCAATATGTCGCCCATCTCTGTATGCTCATTTTTTTAAAAATATTGATTTTTGTAATGTGATGAACTTTTCTGTTATTTTTTGTATAATATATAAATAAAAATTCAGCATGCGTATCGGGAATTTGTAACTAAAAGCTATTTTGCGCATTTCTATTAGTGGGAGATTTCAAATACAAGTAACCAAGCAGATGTTTTAAACGCAGATTGATACCAGCTAGAGCGTGCGCGCTTCGCTTTTTAGTTCATAGATAGCGGAACTGGATTATGGAAACATTATTCCTGTTTAACAATTATTATTTAATGTCTCTGTAAGAATCGCTATTGAAGCGGGTATTTACCCATCCTATAAAAAAACTGGTATAGTAGTATTGGAAACTGGTATTTATCTAATTCTGTATATATAAAAAGCATCCTCTGAACATTTGTGTGTCAATCCAGCATTTTTTTTTTCGTGGTATGTAAAAATTCGGAAGATAGCTCAATAAGTAGTCGTCTGGATGTAGATGTGTCTTCGGATAGTTTCGTAATTTTAAAATACTTTTAAAACGTCGACAAATCCATTGGAAATGACTTTGGCATCTCAAAGACTCGACAAGTGGCAGAAACAGTCAGAACTCTTATTTCCTTTTTGAAGATTCTTGTGCCGTCAGCCGGTATCTAACTTAACTGCCCCAGCTGCGTTAGAGGATCCCTCGTACAGTCGCTGGCATCGACCGCAAATATTGCGACGTGTGGCAGATAACTACTACAGGATTCCAACCGGAATACTGCTATTTACTGTGAGGGTTTAAAACTTCAGAAACTGACATGTTTTGGTGGGAAATTCAAAAAGTTCAAATGTGCCATTCCTCCCTTGTATCTGTGCATCGTTGTCAACTTTGATAATATGAGAAGATTAAGAAAAGCATGATACATTTTAAAACCTCTAAATTCATATAGTGAAATGAAAGTCAAGAAGCCACAAATTTACAAAGGATTTAAGACTTTTAATTTGATGCTCATAATAGGTGGCTTCAGTTCCTCTCTTAAACAAGAAATAAATCCGTTGCGCTTTTTGAATCCTTTTTTTTGTTTAGTTTCTGAGTCTTATGATGAATTTCAAATAACAAATAATAGCGCGTTAAATTTCATCATAAAGGGCATTATTATAGATTTCTTACAAATTTGTTTAATTAAGCCATTTATAATGAAAACATATCAGATGAGTTATATAGACGTTTCAAAAAGAGGTCATCGCCAAGAAACTGGTTTAGTCAAAGCGTGACGGACAATTAGATACACAAATGTAATAATGAAGCAGTCTCATTTAAAAAAGAAAATATTGGCTATAAAGGCGAATTAGTGAATCACTTTAGATGGTAATTTCGTTATTTATAAATTCATATTATTTCATCCAGGATGCATGTCACTTATAACTTTGTTAATCTATAAATTAAAACAGGGTACACGTCTGTTTGCAAAGAGATATTTATTTAATTTGGGCCGCTCAATTATTAATTAGAAGAGTTGTTATTCATTAATTCAGGGACAAAATACGCTACGTGTTTTTAGGAAAATGAGAAAATTAAATTAAACGGAGCTAAAACTGGTTTAATCCATTTCTGAAATTACACGCGGCACCTTAAACTTCATGCGCAGTGCTGGTTTTGAAGAAACAACAACGGCATAAGAAAAAAGGAAGTGGGGGTAGGGGAGGAAAAATTACAAATTCTTCGTCTTTGTGCAAAAGTTCTCTTAGCTCGGTGTAATAATATAGTTGCTGGTAAATAATCATTCCGTTTTCTTACGACCTCTAACATTATTAACAAGCGCGTGGGGGTCACACGTTTGTGACTCGAGGCTCCTCCCCTGTCAACAAATTCTTCTTTGGTTTCATGGCTTTGACATTGCTCTCCGTTGCTGTGGCAACCCAAGCTCGGAAAGCGTCGTTAGGCATTCTCTCATTTCACTCTCATTTTTCCCAGATATTCGTGCAAAATTAACTTTAAAACTCCGACCTTGCACGACGAGGTTCTCTTCCCGAAACGACAATTTTGCTGCGGCTCGAACCGGGGGGGAAGACTCTATTAAGAAGGCCCCGTGACAAGCAAACGCTCTTAATTATTTGGGGAAATAAAGGGAAGGGAAAACTATCGAATCCTTGCTTGGGTACTAAAGAGGTTAGGGCCCTGGTGATTCTGCGCATGTTTCAAAAACAAAAACATTACAGAACTCCCGCCTAACCTCTTCAAGCAACTTCCACTTTATTATAGTTGCCGTTATTATAGTTGCTTTTGCAAACGTTTAGGTAACATGTGCACTGAATACGTATATCTGCTTTATGTCTGGGTTTTTCGAAACGTTTTTCTCCCCTCCCCCATACTCATTCTGTCTCTTTAGGTTTGATGTTTTTGAATTATAATTTTTAGAGAAACTACGTGACCAGTGCCAAAAACTGAGGTCAGGAAACTGGCATGAGAACGTTCAACCGAAACACAAGGGGGAGAAAGGGTGGAATGGGTGTTTCAATGGGCAAAATAATGAAAAAAAATGGAGAAATTAGTTGAGGGAAAGAAGAAACAAAGTAGAAAACTATTTCCTAAGCGAAAATACAAATAAAGAAATGAAGATAATTACTCGGAAGGAGCATTGAAAAGAAAATTGGAAAGCATCGATCAGTAACCTAGACACAAGTCGTGGTATGTAAAATATTCACCATACCTCTTAAAAATCTTCGATTATTCCTCATACAAAACCGTAGAAATCATTGATTAAGAGCGATGCTTTTAATTTCCTATTCGCATTCTTTCATGTTCCAAACTAAACGTTAATTAATTGTTCTGGTCGTTAATAGAATGCTGTTGATTTTATTTTATAGCGAAAGGAAGTGAAATCTATTCTTTACATGAAGATAAAAATGTGCTTGCATTGAAGTAATATATTTAAAACTTATCAGGGTCCATCGTTTAATAATCCTAATTCTTTGAAAAACAGGACTTTTGCTTTTAGAGCGTTGTCGGTTGTCAAGGGGAACGTGAGTTTGTAGTCAAATTCATTAAGTTCGCAGCACATATAATTAAAGTCTCTTCTATAGCTTGATTGTTTCCGACTCCAGAGAATTTAGGTGCATTCAAATTAATGGAAAATATCTTGTTCTTTTGAAATTTTTTGTTCTTTCCTCAGATTAACATTCTCTTAAGCGTTACCAAAAGAAGAACTACACATACATGAAGTAAACTTCTTAGGCCATACATTAAGAAAGGAGCTAGAATGCGGTAAAATTACCGTCAAAATATTTCGCAGCCCATTACAATAAGAAACGCTATCTATAACTAACATAGCTAATCTTCCCAAAGAACATAAAATGACCACCTTCAGATCTATCGTACACAGACCTTACTCCTTTCCCTTCTTAGTTTATTGTATGAGAGTGCTAAGATGCATGAAGATCAGTAAAACCAAAACATCTATTATGCTAACTCAATTATTTCTCCGCATAATCACGTCTATTCGCAGACATTTCCAATTGTTCACTTCATTTTAAGATTCTGTCGCAATAGATTTGTTCATCTTGCTGACTAAACCACAACTTGACCGCTGCCTTCGGTGGTCGGAGGGTTGATGTATTCAGTTTAACGAGCCATTCAGCCTGCGAATCAGAGGAAATGTGGTAAAGATTTTGCCTATTCCTCGAGTGGTTCTTTATCACGTAGCAACCCAACTCAGTAAATAGTAGCAATGGCTTTAATTCTCTTAAGAAGGAAAACGTGCTGTCGAACTTACCCATAACAAATTTCCCATCGTCCTCGGTCAGGATATGAACTCGAGATGTGAAGTGTGGTTACTTCCTGCAACATGAAGTGAATGGTTCTGTTTCAGCTATAGAAAGAGAATAGACTAGTTTTTGGGTGGCAGAATGATGGCAATGGAACTCTAATACATAATTTAATTCCTTGATTTTGAATAATAAAAATTCTAAAATTAATTTTAGGAATTCTAAATATTTCATTTCAAAATTCTATTATTTAAGGATAGAATTCTATGATCACTTAATTCTATGTTTAATGACCTGTTTGTTCTCGTAGTTGCTCTTTTTTTTTTAAACGTTTTGCTATTTGTACAGGGTGACTCAGTAGTGTATGACTGATTTGTATTGCCCGCCATTTGATTGTATTCCTTGTGAAGCGCAAGGAAACAAGTGCATCACGCGAAGCATCCATATTTACAGTTTATTTCCACTTTCCTGTAGTCAACCTGGTGAATTGGTCGGTGGAGCATTACATATTTGCCGTACGTACATTTTTCGTGTACAAAAATATTCTGTAAATGCAATGAGCATTTCAATTACACAATCAGATTACTCGGAACACCATATTAAAGTGGGTTGAGCAGTTTAATGCTATTGGGAGTGTTAGGTTAAGTTATTGTCAATTTTTTCTGCAGAATACATACAGTACTTATTTTTTTTAAATCACTTTATTTTTAAAAAGTGAAAAAGATATACTAAATTGCAAATTAAATTTCTATAGTGCTATTTTATTTTTTTCATGCAACTGCTATATCAGTAAGTAGGTTGGGAGTGGGATAAATATTTGAGTTAAGGATAAAAAAGTTTTATGAATTTTCTGAGTGGCGGTAAGAATTACATTTTTCTTAAAATCCAATATGTAAACAGGTTTAGATAAATTTGTTTTTTGAATTTATTATATTCGGTAGAATTCATTATAATGGTCTTATAGTTATTCTAGTTAGTCTATCTGATCGTAAATAACAATTTTATTCAATTTTTTTTTTCGAAAATTGAATTAATTTTTTGAACCGTTTTGAATTACAATTTGAATTTTTTAACTTAATTTTTTTTTTTACTGGAAAGTGTTTCTAAAAATTAACGTTTTCTCTCAAATAAATAATATTTTTTCATCTTTGAATGCCCTTTCTTGATCATCTTAAAATTCAACATAAGGGGAATCGAACAATTATGTTAAAATATACTGTATTTACCTGAAATAGATACCGCCATCAAATTTAATCCGACCTCTGATTTTTTTAAAATATTATTTTAATCCACGTGATTTTTTTTTCTTTCATTGAATAGACATGGCTATGCCACTATATGTAGAGTAAATGCAATCAAATGATATATAACACATACATTTCAAAACAGAATTTATTTATAAGACTAAACACCATAAATTTAAAAAAAAATAATAAAAAATAAAATGTAATTTTGTTATTCACTATCTTTATCACTTGAGAAGATTTTTCCTCTTCTTCCTCCCATAAAATCTCGTCTTCAGTCCCATCCATTTTATTAGAAACATGTTTTTTTTTAATCTTTCAACGATAGATTCATTGGAAATACCATTCCATGCGGTATTGATCCATTCACCTAATTGTGTAACAGATGGTCAACAAACAGAACTTTCGCTAGCGCGCTTAGTTCTAACACTTTGACATTTCCTATTCAAGACTCGGGGTTTTGTTTGTTTCATTAGATTTTGTAAGCGTGTCAACAGCTAGGTCATTTTGCGCCCTTTCACATGTTTGTCCCCTAATATCTGTGCACAATCCGGGGACAAATACAAACGTCCATGCCCACGGCGGGATTCGAACTCGTGACCCGACGGATTCGAGAAGTGGAAAACCTACGCCCCAGCCCTCTTGGCCACGGGGCCGGCTCCAGGAATCTGGGTGACAACATAATAAAAAAAAAAATAAACATAAGAATAACAAATAAAAATTTTGTCATCCACGTGTATAGTTTCACCTCTTTTTTATAGCATTTGACAAGAAACTGCAAAAAATAATGCTTTTCCGCAATTCGAAAGCGAAAGGGGAAGTAAAAGCCGTTGGTGGGAAAAAAGGAAACGTAAGTGCATTAGGAGTGATCGTCATAGACTTATTTTGATGTAATTTTTATTCCTTTCTAAGGTCAAGTGACATTTTAATAAGTTAAACTCGGGAAGTGTCTATTGAATAGCAAAAACAGAATTTGAAAAAATAAGTATTAGTCTTATGGCGCCCATCAAAAAAACATTTTTTCCGTCACATGCGAATTTAAACTGAGATCATTTTCTTCTATCAGATTTCTGAAAAAAAAAAAAACAAACCTCGACATGTTATATTCGGGTAAATATCGTAATAAAATTTGAGAAGCAAAATGTTATAAGAAATATATTAATCTCTTGTGGTTAGAAATATTTTTTCTGAATCACAAAAAGGTTTGCTTACTTTAAAAAGCTTTTACTTTTAATTTTTGGCTAACTTACTGTTAAAATACAGTCGAACCCAGTTAATACGTTTTCCAAGGAACCGATTCAAAATACTTATTATCCTGGAATGAAAAATTGTTGTCCATTCGCTGAAATCACCACAAGTGTTGTGTTACGAAATAAGGCCACGCATCTTTTTATTTATTGATTTCTGAAAAAGAAGACTGTTATTAAAGTCTGTTTACTTGAATGTTTATAAGTGTTTGATTCCTTAAAGTAGTACGCAACTGTAAAAGTTCAGGTGTTTGTCACCGTATTGAATGAATGGCCGAATCTTGTCTAAAATCGACAACATATCAGAACTTGCGGTACGGAACAACCCGTGCCACAGATTACTTATTACACAATGCCCGTATTTCCTTCTTTATGTCCAATAAAACCACTGAATATTTTGCGTAACATCATCGAATATCCATGACTAATGACCCCCCCCCCCCCACCAACCACCCCCCCCCCCCCCCCCGAGCTTCGGAGGGCACGTTAAGCCGTCGGTCCCGGCTGCTACTGTTTCCTGTAGCAGTCGTTAGTGGGGATAGTACAATAGACTCAGAGAGTCGCAGTGCTCAGGTTTCTAGTATAACCACTTTGGTTTCATGGTAACCACCCCTTACAGATCATCCATCATCATCCATGACTAAATATTGCAAATAATTTATTCCGAGAATAAATTTCATAATTTTTTTTTGAGATTAAAAAATACGTATTATCCGATTTAGAAAGAAAGCGCGTATTAACAGGTCAAATTTACATGGAAATAGCTTTCAAGGGGACGAAGACATGTATTTAGCGGGTGAGTATTAATGGGGTTCGAAATTATTATTTAAATTAAATAAATTAAAACTTATTTAATTTCAAATTTTATTTCACTTTTAATTAAATTGTTTTGGCGGTTTAAGGTTCTGAAATATTAAAGCGCTTAGGTTCGTTTTGATCATGAAGGTTATTTTTCTAAATTTAAATTATATTCTTTATTTTAAAATTATTTAAAAAGTACCGTTCGTTTAATTACATGTGGTTGCTATGGAATTCCTCAGAATCGCTTACACTGCGGTTTTGAGGCCACTTCAGTATTTCTCTTCAGAAATTGAGTTTCTTTCAAATAATCTGACATCTCTTCCATGGTTAATAATAAAAGTTAAGCTTTAAATGCAGGTTTCTACACCGGAATGAAGTTTGATGATATGAATTAAAATTCTTTTCATTTCGGTATTTATTTCGATGAAGGAGGGAGGGAAGACGAGTGACGGACTGTGTAAAAACAGTATTGTTCTTAGGTGGATTTATTTTTTTCTCCCCCCGCTTCCTTTTCATGCGAAACGATTGGAATTTTATGATTGAGTCAAGAACATCGTCTTCGTTCGGTTCAATTTCGTTCTGGAAACATTCTACGGAAACATTCCTTCTTGCCTTTTTTGGGCTTCTCGTTTTTATTCCCCCCTCCCCTTCATTCATTCGTTCGCTCATTCGTTCTTTTCTTCTCTCTCTCTCTCTCTCTCTCTCTCTCTCTCTCTTTTTTTTTTTTATTTTGCATGCATCGTCAGGTCCGTCGAGGCTCCGTCGACTTCACACGACAAGATGAAATGTCACGGCTTTTCCTTCCACTTTTGTCCTCCGGAATTGTTCGCTTTCTGTGTAGTAAAGAGTGAGCCCCCGCTTGTCATTTCCCTCGGACTGGAAGGATAATGAAAACAAGGGCCGCGAAATAATGAAAACCAGAAAATGGATTAAAAAAACGAAAGGAAGAAAGAGAGACACAGACAAGCAGAAAGAGAAGAAAGAGGGAAAAAATCCTAAAAAAAAGGATAAAGTTGAGAAAAACACCATCAGGAGGAAAAAATGTAGAAAATACAACAGCGTCGGAGAAGGTTTTTCGGGGGGTGGGTGGATGGAGCTGAAGAAATAGACAAATTAGAGTGCGACTAACAAGCCAGCGAATAAATAAACCTTAAATAGGGTCGTTTGAATGCGAAGGGTTTAGTGTAACACATGTTTCAAAATTTCGGATTAAAAATTGCTTCTTTGTCGCGGCTCGGTTGGAAATAAGGGTATTTTTCATTTTTATTGCTTTAATTTAAGGTGGATTTTTTCCCCTTTTTTACTCCTTCCCTCTTTATTTTATTTTTTTTTTGCCATTGTTGGTCGTCGTATTTTTTAAATGCAGTGGATTTCATAACAGCTTATTCAGAGGGTTGTGACATTGTTAAGATAAATAAAGAAAAAGATAAAAAAAAAATTGTACAACAAATTCACCGTGAAGCCATTTTTTGTTGTCTTGCTTCTTTCCCACTTATAAATAGGCGCCGGGAGAAAATGAAGCTTAATATTTAAATTATTCTCGTTCAAGTTTAAAGAGTATAAATTAAAAGGGCCTGTTTTGTTCCTTGGATCTCGGAAAAACAAGTCCGTATTATATGCAGCTCTAAACGGATGTAAGCCCTTTTGATACGGCTGTGAATTTCTGTAAATGTATGGGCCTAGAATCTCATTTATTTTCTGTGGAAACGCTCATGTTAAATATTTGTGGGATGGAAATGGAATACATAAATTCAAGATCCGATTCTATAAACGAACAGAATAGGAATTTTCTTTTTTTCCCCATTCGTTTTGTTTTATGATTACAAAGCTACTCACGAATAAGTAAAACAAACGAAGAGTGGATTCCCTCTCGGAAAAGAACTCTGAAGAAAAGAAAAGAACTCTGAAGCTAAAATAAATTTCTTCTTTGTTATTTTTGGGAAATGAATTTCTCATTTCTTATTTTGAATGTAAATCTTGTGAGTAATTGCGAGCGAGATTCTCGTGTGTTATTCATAAATCATTAAATGAAAATTTTTTGTGTACACATATATATTTTAAAAATTATTAAAACTGCTAAGTATGCATTCAATTTGAAGACATCAATAGAACAGCTCCATGGTTAAAGCTTGCTGCATACCTATACATGTGTTCTTGTGCAATACGATTTTGAATACCATGTTGCACTGTAGAGAAACAAGTATGATTTTCTGGTGGTTTGAAAAATCGAAATAATATGCTGAGGCAAAAACTGAGTTGTATGACCATGAAGAAAACATCGTCAAATGGCTCATCTGCGAAATGCAATACTTAGTCAATAAGGGGCAAGATCATCGTATCTAGCTGTTGCGAAGCAGTTGTCTCTTAGGCAAAAGATAGAGAGCGCAAATTGCGATGCGTAAGTATATGGCATCAGGCGACTAAAGACTTCATTTTAAGGATGTTTTGGAAATAAAATAAGGGTCTTCATGATAACCAGCTTTTATTAAGAAAAAGCGAAGAGCCGTATAAACACTATCAAAAAAATTCAGAGGATTGCTATTGAGGATAGGAAAAAAATTGGGCAGATTATTAAAAGCACTTAAAGTTTTCTTCGTTTTAATAGCCTTGTTTTCACTTTATCTTTTATCATAATAAGTTTTATAAAATTTTAATCAACAGCCTAAATCATAATACTATGCAGTTGTAATTAGATTTAATTGTAAAAATTAGAACGTTACTCATTTATCTAAAAATTTTTTGTTGTGCGCATAAAATGTGACTTTTATCTACCCACAATCAAAGTTTCATACAAAATTTCTTTCGACGGTTTGTCTCCGTTTATATAAAGAAATCTAAATGGAGACAATCCGTATATGGGGCTGTGCTATTGATGGCTTACGATTAAAACGTGTAATTGTAAAAATGTTATGGGATCTGATTTTTAAGTCAATTATTACAGGGCTTTTCGAACTCTGTGTATACCATTTTAGGGGTGGCGGAGGACCTTATTTTGAATGTATTTGCCAATAAACTGGAGGTCGCAAATGAATCCTTGATACATAAAAAATTGCCGATATCATACATAGAAAGGCTGTCTGAGAATTCCTCATAATGTCTCTCTCGTTAATGTACGAGGTGCGATCAAAACATTTCGGGACTGCTTCATTTAAAGAGAAAGTATTTTACTTAAATACATTTACATAGTGTCCCCTTCAAAATAGTTCCCTTCCGAAGCCATGCAATTTCAGGAATGTGTCCTAGAAGTCTTTTTGTTGAAACTAGTCAACACCTTCTGCGATTCGCACTGAATTTACTCAGTCGTATTAAAACGGCGACCTTTCAACTGGATCTTCATTTTTCTGAAAGAGAGCATAGTCTGCAGGAGCCAACTGTGGCGCATAGGATGGGTATGGAAGCGAAATCATGTTATTTTTCGCAAGAAAGTCACGTGTGAGGAGAGCTCGGTGGAGAGTGCATATCGTGGAGGAGCATTCAGTTTTTTTCACGCCATAGATCTGATCACTTTTACGTTGCTCGAATTTGCTCTTCTCAAATTTACTATCCATGGTTAAATCAGACGAACACATGTGGTCACAATAACAGTATTTTCTCAGTCCGCAATGCACTTGAAACAACATCCTTTGAAAAGCCGATTTATGGATATTAGGGCTATAATTTACTGTATTTTTGGACTTGTGCTGCCATTTGTTGGCGAAATACGCAACCAGTCCCGGAACTTTTTGATTCAAGTTTTCTAATTTCTCCGTTTTCTGGAAATACATTAACGAGAGAGATATTATTATGAAGAAGTTTCAGATAGCCATTGTATTAACATGTATAATGTTTGACAATTTTTTATGTATCATTTTGGACTCCCAGTTTATTGGCAAAATATATTCAAAATAAGATCCACTACCACTCCTAACAGTTTGTCTACAGAGATCGTAAACACCGAGTATAGGCTAAAATTCTTTAAATTTTATGGGTCAAGCTCTAGACTAATCGTGCTAAAGTTTAGACTAATCGGGCATAAAGCCAGTTGTATTAACAGAAATTTTAACACTACTTTTTAAATCCTATCTGATTCACTTAACATGAACATTAGCATC
>JAHWFO010012390.1:3117894-3174660 GCA_023313115.1 Rhysida immarginata | reverse complement strand
TTCTTGAAATTAAGGCGTCGACTACTATGGTCATTTTGCGCCTTTTACACCAGTTATATCTGTACGCAGCCCGGGACAAACACAAACATCCATGCCCACGGCGGGATTTGAACCCACAGCCAGGCGGACTCGAGAACTAGAAAGCCTACGCCCTAGCCCTCTGGCCGGCGCATAGACTGGCATACCTAAGAAAAATTGATAAAATGTGGGAGGTGGAAAATGAATTTTGTAGATAATTATAAAATAATAATTGGAAAAAGGTCTTTGGAGGATTTTTTCACGCCATTACCTCCGATATTGATAAATAAATAGAGAAAAATAGTAAAGAATGAAAGAAAAAATAGTGGCTAGAGAATCGGGACGGTAACCCGAAGGTCCCTGGTTCGAGTCCAGGCCGTGGAATTTTCTTTACTATTTTACTCTAATTATACTATGCTTCGTTAATGTCCATCAGGAATGCAAAGTCAGCTTTATAAAAAGCTCATCATAATCAATTTTTTTTGTTATTTCTGCGCTGTTGCTTTTGGATACAGACTGATAGGTAATGGACGGGCGGTGTTTGTTTTATCAGCAAATTCTTAATGCAGTGCATTGAATTAAATGAAACGGAGAACTGTAGGGAAAGAAGGAGAGAAAGAGGAATAGGAAAGAGAAAGCGAAGGAGAATGGACGGAGTCGGTCGACCGGCGTCTTTCCACTTTGTATTATTTCAGATGCAGGGGCTGAGTATTTTGCGAGGTCATAATATTGCCGCTGCGGCTGAGCTCCGTCGTTAATTAAGGATTTAATCCGGCCGCTAGTGGCTCCTCCGAGGTGGTTGTCGGGAGTGCCGACCGAACAACAGCTCGGCAGCACTCGGACCCAGTGAGGCGAAAGCCGTGAATCGTTGACCCCATCAGGCTCGCCGAATAAGTACACGATGGCGAGAAAGGAAAATTGCCTCTGGGTTCGAGCCTCCCACCCCCGCCGTCCCCGTCGCCATTCATTAGAAGAACTGTAGGAGCTCAAAGACAGGCGTGGGTGGAATGTATGCTTAGCGTCAAAACGGCGCCGCGATTAAAAAGCACGACATGTCAAACTCTTAGACGCCTTCTTCGTCCCCTCCCCAATCTACATCTTATATGAACCGCGAAACCCATTAACATCAAGTGTCGGTTTTCGATGTTTTATTACTCATTGGATTTCTTTTTTTTTTAAATCTGTGAAGCAACGCGTTTTAATCATGTATGATAATTAAAACGATTGAAAAAAAAATTTTTATATGCAGGACAAATTGCTTTTAACACATCTTAAGACACTGAACTTGTTTTGGTTTTCCGCTTTATGTTCTTCGTTCTGAAATTAGGTCCTGTCATTTTGGTTTGTGAAGTTCGACAAAAATCTCACCTTTGCTTTTTTTCAAGCAGTTCAGCTATGATTTTATGTTAAACTTTTTATTATTGAGCACTGTAAGGTTTTTAACCAAATTGGCTATGTGCTCTTCTTGTGAAATGTCCGATGCAAGATGCAGATTATGCCTTAAATGTTTAAAATTTTCATTTTACTATAAAATTATAGTCTTAGTGCCCTCAAGAAAATTATATACGAATAGATGCCCATTCACATATGTATTATGCTGAAATTGTTGAATTTGATATCAGTATATCCCAGTTTAACCTAATTTTCCGACGTTGCTTAGAGCACTTTATTTAGTCTTCATGAAAACTAAAGAGAAGTGATTATCGGAAAAGAAAACTGATTTAGAATTTTCTTCCTGATTTTTGATAGTATACATACATAACATTTGAAACCGAACATTTATGGTGTGAAGACATTTGCAGTGTCTACTAGCTCGGATTATGCTTGTCTGTTGCTGAAAAGCAACAGCCCTTTAAGTGCAGAAAGAGTATAATTGTCCAAGTTGTACAGATACGGTTCATGCTTCCGTCAACCACAACCAGTGAACCAAGACCAGATATCACAATCTGCTATATGTGGATCCCAGCCTTGAACCTTACGCAATTGCCATGCTGGACTATCTGACTGGAAAAGGGTATAACGTGGCTGGTCTCTCCACTTCATTCCAGGAATGCATGACTAGCAGTTCTTCCTTTCACCAGGAAAGAGATCGTTTCGTGTCGACAGTGGCGATATTTGGGGATCTATGGGCAGCAGAACGACCTTTGTAACTAGAGGTTGAAGCTTCTGACTCTGTTATGGTGCTGAGAGTGGACCCCGCTGTTTGCTGGAGATACTCCGTAACTTACGAGGCTGTGGTACGCCGCTTTTGAAGGACCATCCTGGTTTAAATATGTCGGTCAAACTGCTCTAATACCACATGACAAGCTCCTGATTCCAAGAGAAATGATTCATTTTAGAACAGATATGATTCAGACTTTCAAGAACCACTTTAATCCGTTTTTGTAACTTTTCAGTTTCGGATATTGATTTGGGCAAGCACATGACGTGACATCCTATCACGACACCTCTTTGGAAACCCTTGAGCTGCTTGGACGGCGGCATATACTGTGTTACTTCTAATAACTTCCATCATTTATTGGGAGTTTTTATTAGTGCTTTATTACGTAGTTTATATATTGAAGGCATGGTGTAACTCCCCTTAGGTAGTTCGGTTTCGAATAATAACTATTGTACGAATATTAAATATATAAAATAATTAAAGATCAGTATTGGCATGTTTAATGGATATGAAGTTAAACTAATTTTCCAACTGAGTGAACTTTAACATAGGCTTAATTAAAACATAAAGTAAATGAAAACTATGTAATTAATTACAAAACTGATTTAGGGCTCTCGTTCCTGGCCTGAAGAGGTGAATCTCTGTAGGCTATAGTAATCCAATAGAATCGTTCCTGCAGATTATTATAGATAAAGCTTCTGATTTTGAAATACAGGGTGTTCGAAAAAATCCCGCACCTTAGGCGATATTCTAAGATTTCTATTTCTGTACGGCACTGGCTGGATAAAACCTTTCTGAACACTGGATAGATCACAGAGGTCCCGTTGAATGGGTTCTACGGTCCCCAGGATTGAGTACAAATGCCATGCCATAGACAATCAATATGACCCCAGGCTGTTAAACAACCCGAAATTCCGCCTAAAGACCTGTCTGGAATTCTAGGGAGGACATATTGAACAAATCTGCGATTTCGCCTATGGTGTGAGACTTTCCAGACACCCTGTATTTCAAATGGTTGACAATATTGGACGGCTATTGAATCCTTAAAGTGCCAATACTGGACATTGCCTATGGATAAGTCAGGCCCTACAAAGAATTCCAAGAGAAATGATTCATTTTAGAACAGATGTGATTCACACTTTCAAGTACTACTTTAATCCGCTTCTGCTTCATCTATTTATTAACATTAAAGTGGACCTATTCCTTTCATCCATACATTAAATAATCTGTTTAACTCGGAAGACTTGAATTGTATATCATATATTTGAAATATTGGTTTCTATGGGCATCGTAGGCTTTCCAACAGTAAGTTAGCACATGAATAGAAAAGGATGTAGGCAGTGAAAAGAATTTAAATTTAAAACGAATCCTTAATTTAAGTGGAACGCAAAGCAAAGAGCAGAATGAAGATAGTTTCCAATCGAAGGAAGAAAGGAAAAATACGAAGACGGAATCGAACATGGCTAGTTAATAACGTTTCTGAGCAGGATGTACCAAAGGGTGGAACGAGAGTTCCCAAAAGAGCTTGGTTGCTTTCTTTCGAATTCAGAGTAGAGATTTCAGTTTGTTCATCGGATAATCAGAAAATGACCCGCCGAGTGGAGGCGAGGAGTGGCGCTGGGTTGGTTGCTTGGTTGCCTCGGAGACGAATGGGGTTCCGGGAATGGAATAAGATGACAAGAAACCCAAAACCCCGAGCCATTATTCTTGTTTAACGATGATGATCTTGAGAACGAAGCTACTCTTCTTTCGCTAAATTCCTTTCGATTTTTCTCCGAGTGCGTGTTTTTTATTATTTTTCTAGTTTTAGTTTGTTTTTATCCATGAAACTGCGGAGGGGGCAAAAACGAATGAAAGTTTAGTGCAAATGGAGGGGAAAAAATATAAAGCTGGAGATATTCAAAGAGGGATTAGTCTTTTCCTTCTCTACATTCTTATTGATTTTTTTCTTGCTTTCTTTTTTTTCTTCTTTTTTTTTGGTCCCTGGTACTCGAAATGTTCGTAAACGTCCTTCGAAATGGTGTCTTCCATGTACGAGGGGGCTTTGCCTAATGCTTCTGGGGCGCAATTTCCACTCGGCGGAATGGAAGTCCGAGTGCATATGGGGATGCTGAGGCAGAGGTAAAAGGCGTTCGAACGCATTCCCTGCCTCCTGCAAAAATAAGAAACACCTACCGAGAGTAGCTGTAAAATAAACAAAGAAGGCAGAAAACAAGACAGAAAATATTCATGATTACAGTGAGATGTAGGGCAACCGGGTAAAGGGAGACGGAATTTAGATGTAACATGTACTTGTCAATAATGGTGAATCAGAAGTATTATTAAAAAATGCAGTTATTTCATACAAACATGTCTTGATAGTAATATACATTATAATATTAATGAATTACAAATAAAGTTGTTTGATATAAATCTCGATCTTAAAATTTTTTTTTGCGATTTATTGCTTCTGCCTTACTTCTCTTGGTTGCTAAGTATACATTTAAAGAAAAGTAAATTAAATGTATTGAAAAATTTAATTTCCTAAATGGTTGCTAATCTAATGAAAATCTTATAGTATAGACAGTTTTTAAAGTAATAAAACGAATCGATATTAGAAGGTATTCATAGACACGATGCGTTCTGATAATCTTGCAGTCTTTCAGCTTAAACTGTAGATGACACCAATTTCGATGTATTATATTGTAGTGAAAATTTTTGTATGATGAGAAGTTCTTTTAAGGTGAGCGTTTTTGATATACAGGGTGCTCCTATAGTAAAGACAATTTAAAGAATCGGATGCCATTTTGAGCTCCAGAGGGGCATCAATTGAACATTTGTTGCCGCAATGCTTTTCCTAAATGAAACACAGGTCATAATACCGCTATTTAATTCATGTGTATTTAAGATCTGCGACGTTTCAGTATTCCCTATGAGACCAGAAGTTTGGGACACCTCTATATATTAGAAAACATGATCATCGTCATCATCAATTTCAACCTTTATCCTTCCACTGCTGTATATAGTTCTCATCTCTTACAACACTTTTCCAATGAGGTCTATTCTGGGATTTGCTTTTTCAAATAGCGCTCACCAGCTTTCTAATGTTGTCGCTTCATCTGGCATGGGGTTGTCGTTTTTGAATATTTCTTGGCCGCTAGTCGAGGATGGCTGTAGTCTGTCTGTCTTAGACCCATCCCATTTGAAATCTCGCACTCATTCCATGATGTCGAAGAGTTATGTTATGTAAGGGTTATGTTTGTTTTCGTATCCAAGTGGTCATTCCTTTTTGTTCCTTCGTGTAATACCTAACATACATATTTCCATGTTTCGTTATGAGCTTTGAAGTTATGGGTGGCCTTGTTCTTCAGTGTCCAAGTTTCTGCTCCATATGTGAGGGCTGATAATGCATACATAAGAATTTTCCTTTTCAGGTACACTTCATTTTACTTTTTAGGATTAATCTCATTTTTAATTCTATTCTGAGCTTACGTTGATTTCGTTCATAATATTTCCATCCATAGTAATTTCCTTACCGAGGTGCACAAAATTTTGTACATCTTTCAATTGATTGCCGTTGATCGTGGTTTGTTTCTTAGTTACAAACTCGTTGAAATAATTTTTGTTTTCTTCAGATTCATTTTCAATCTCGCCTATATAGTGGATTTTGCAGTTCTTGTGTCTTCTAGTTACTATACTAGAAATACGATACTTTAATTCAAAACATGTTTTTGAATACGTTATTATCGTTTTTCGAATAAATTATTTAGACATATACTCAATCGTGATCCACAATTAATTTTTCTAAAAATTAAACAATGAAAGCGAAATATTCGAATTCATCGCCAGTTCCCCTTGCTTTCTCATATCGCTTCGCTTCACATTATTTCTCTGTGCTTTTTTTTTTTTTTATTTTTAATCTGAACAAATTTATGTCAACAGCATCCCAAGTTCCAGAACAAAGCTCTTATTACTGGTCATAACTTATAGAAGTTGGAAGCATTTTATCAAATTAGCGCAATAATTTTCTGCCCGGAACGTAGAGTGGAATTTCCAAAATGAAATTTCCAGCGTCATTATCAGGCTCTTATTCGAGGGAGCCGGTTCACGTTGGACTTCGCCAAATTTCTGTTATTTAGAGTGAAAAGTGAAGCCGACCTCTTTCCGGCCCAAGCTTTTTCATTTCGAGGTGATAATAAGGTGGGAGATAGAATACGTTTCATTCGAAGTGGCTTTGAAAGGTATGATTTCTGCCACATACCTCTGATTAAGAAATGAAAGATTGAAGTAACACGCTCCGCGAAAGCAAGTTGCTCCCGGCCTTTCTTTTGTAACTTGCTGTTGTAATACGTTTTATTCATTTTTTTAAAAAAATAACTTATTTTTAGATGATATGAAATAGAATTAAACTTAGCCTTTATTTAGGGCATAAACATTTGATATCTACTTATCCTGAAAGGAAATGTATCGCATATAATAAAAATTAGATCGTGAAGCAGTGCAAATTAGATATGATACTTGCTTCATAACCTAGCAAAATATAATATGAAGTGTTGGAATGGGGTTAGTATTTCCATGAAATTTCTATTTCAAGCATTATTTTTTCGAGTTGTTCTATTTTATAGAATAAAGTGAAGGTTCTTTTACTTTTCTGTAAATTTCTTCACTATTATCCTGATAATTTATCAAATTTTTTAAATTATTTAAAGTTTTTTATGATTTATAACCCTCCTCTCGTGATTACAAATGATCTGCGATATTACATCGATATTCGGTTACTGTTGATTAGACACATAACAATGACAGAATATTAGTAAATTATCATAAGGTATGATATGTATATTTTCATATCAAGGAAGCTTTATTCAATATGACTATTTAACAAAATGATACCAAGTGTACCGGTTAATAATGCGGATTTTTTTTCAATCGATGGGTTTACCCTATATACAGGGTACAATACACAGGATCGAAAAAGATAAGAATGAAATTTATTTGTCTCGAAGAGGAATCGAATGGTACTAAAATAGACCCCCCTCCCCCACTCTCTGAGGTGGGGTGGGAGACAACTTTGAAATCTTAAATAGGAATCCCCATTTTTATTGCATATTCGGATAGTACATTAAAAATCATATAACTTTTATTGAACACATTTTCTTCATTTCATTATAGATGGCGCAGTAAAGCACATTGAATTAAAGCTTATTAAATTACGTTTTCAATATTCGTGATAAACTTATCCAATAATACCAAACTGAACCTTCACCTCCTGGGGATGGGGGAGAGGGGTCTATTTTAGTACCATTCGATTGCCCCCTCCGAGCCAAATAAATTTCATTCGGAACTTTTTTCTCCCTTGTTTTCGAGATATTCTAGGGGAAACTTTAAAATAGGACATCCTGTATATGCATTTCGATGTGTATGCTGTTTTGTTGTATGATAACAAGCTTCAAAACTGTATATGTCAAATTATCTGAGCCCCACTTGGATAATTTGACATATAACAAAAAAGAACATTTGTGGGAAGTGTTAATTCATTACTTTATCTTGAAAAAAAAGTGCTGCTGAAAGTCATCGTATATTTCGGGAAGCTTACGGTGAACTTGCTCCATCTCAAGATACTTGTGAACGCTGCTTTAAACCCTTTAAAAGTGATGATTTCGTTGTGAAAGATAAAGAACGTCCAGGTCCAGCGAATAAGTTTGAAGACCAACAATTGCAAATCCTATTGGATGAAGACGCGTATCAACCTCAAAAACAACTTGCAGGAAGATTAAACGTTGCTCAGCAAACAATTTCCGATCATTTACAAGCAATGGGAAAGATTTAAAATAATTTTGCTTCATGATTACGCACAATCACACACTTCAAAAACAATTAAAGATACGTTAAAAAATCTTGCCTGGGAAGTATTAACTCACCCGGGTTAATTAGAGAGAATATAGACATAGGAAATATTTTGTAATTGAAAAAGGAAACGTTTAGATTTTAATAATGAAAATTGAAGTGTTTGTTCACAACAGTCTATTTTTATTAATGATATTTTTCGTCGTTTGCCTTCACTTATTTGTTAATTTATCTAGATTTAGTATAATGAATACCAGTAACAGGCCACTTTTTTTCTCAGTTTTATTTAGTTACTAGTCATTTAATTATTACGAATACTTATGCAAAGAAATTTTCATACGTAGATCGAAGCAAATGCTGGTAGATCTTCGATCTATAAAGATTGAAAAGAGCTGAATAAATGTAATATACATTTTTTGAATCCTTTGTGCCTTTCAAATAAACCTATTTTGCTTGCAAAGCCAGACTTCGAAGTGCGTAGACGTTTAAAGATGTGCAAACAGAAGGCAAGGAGTATTTGCAGGCGTTGCGCTCTCCTTAAAGTGTCGTTGTTGGGCGATAGGAGCGACAGGTTTAGCTTTGGAGACGTCAATGATGGATATCCCCTCGAGAATTAAGGAACCACAAAGTCATTTTCGGACTCTTCAGGCCCGATCCTTTCATTTCCACTCGATGGACGAGTGATAGAACGCTCCCCGTCCGTCCGTTCGGTGTCCGGCTGTGCTCACCTGTCTCTGTCGATAGCCTGGCCGTGGATGGCCAATGTTTTCCTATTACTCATCGACTTATCTAATCCGCAATGCGGCTCTAGACTCTCGGGTCTTTCGATCTTTGGTAAAGAATGAAAGTCCTTGACGTCATACGAAGCATATGGCCATTCCGTTGCTATTTAAAGGACCGACGAGGAACCTTGAAATCGTTTCATTCGAACAGATATAAGCACGAATGGGAAAAACATAAAATTTCTTTGTGTTTATACTGAAATAGGCTAATCGATATGGTTTTTTTAATGATTATTTTTAATTAAAATTGGAGAGAATTAATAGCTTATCTCTTTCAGAAATCAGTTTTCGTTTTATTACTTTACGTTTTTATTACTCTCTCAGAAAAAACGTAAGATTCTGTTTAATTGTTCTCTATTTACGAAAATTCCTTTGTAGAAGAATATATTTAAAATTTCTTGACCCCCCCCCCAACAAAATGTAATTAAGTTTTTTAATATGTCCGTCTGTTCGTTATCTTCAGAAGCCGTAAAATTAAGAAATTAGTTTTAAAAATCTTTTAAAACCATTTCACCAAATTTCAATACTCGAGGGTTAAATTAAACATTAGAAAACGGTTTATCATTAGGGACTACAGCATTTCGAAAATGGAATTTTAAATCATCTCGGTAATTAAAATTCTTCTGCTGTAGATGAGCTGTCTTTATTTATAAAGTTATTCATTCTAGAGTAACTTAATACTTATTTATCGATTTCATAAGATCTAATCCACATATATATAAGAGTGTTTAATTAAGTTCAAGAAATTTAACAACAGGATAATGCAACCAAAACAAATTCTTAAAAAGATGACAGGTTTATTATAATTATTTTAAATTTTAAATTCATTAAGATGGCCAATTTACCAGTTTTGAATCATGAAGCCAAAAATTAGGATTTTTAACAATTTACAAGTCCAATACAATTTATTTATTTTTTTGAAAATTGAATAATTTTACGCATTGGGGGCTGAAATAAACATAACTTAGTTGAGTACGAGAAATTTCTTGTAAAAAGGACAATGATGTTGAAAAAAACCCCTTTAAACGTCATTCTCCTGGTATAAAATTTTGTTATAACGCAAAGGCGCTTGAAGAGTGTCAATAAGTGTCCTAGACTACTTGTGCTGCAAAGTTCTAAGTTCAATAAAACAGATTAGTCCCAATAAGAGATATTACTATTGTAGTTGATGCACCACAAAGGAGTTGTCGTAACAAAAATTTTACTAGCAACTTAAAATAAAAATCAGTTCAGAATGCGTGCTACTTCATTATCATAACGATGGTAATTAAAAGCATCGTTACTGTATACGAGAAGTCGGTCGTTCTGTTGATAATTTTTTTTGAATTTTTTGATTTTGATTACAGGTTCGGATTGAGCATCAAAAAATAAGTAAATTTACAATAAGCACACATGGTCAAACTGGTGGTTAAAGTTAAACATTATCGTTCTGCGACCCGGCTCGAAGGACCAATTGTTAAATTTAACCACCATTTTGGCCATGTTCCCGAGCAGATAGGACATATGTGCCTACTATAACTTTAACTTATTTTTTGATGCTCTATTCGAACCTGAAGTCAAAATCAAAAAATTCTGAATAAATTGGCAACAGAACGACCGACAATTGCCTTATCTATAAAATTTACATACCAGGAGATTGGCGTTTTCAACATCATTGCCCTATTACAAGAAGTTTCTCGTTCTCAGCTAAGTAGCAGTGTTTTTCAGCCCCAATTCGTAAAATTATTCAATTTTCAAAAAATAAATTGTATTAGGCTTTATATTGTTATAATTTCTAATATTTGGCTTCATGATTCAATTTGCCTTCTTATTGAATTTAAATGTAAAATAATTATAATAAACCTGTCATTTTTTATGAATTTGTTTTTGGTCACATTATCCTGTCGAAGTGTTAAATTTCTTACACTAAATTATACATTATTTACTTGAACATACGATTGTTATTCTATATAAGGATTTGTGCTTAAATCCCAAAGATGACACTGGTGGTGCGTGGCTTTAAATCTTGCGAGTATTATTCTAATAAAAAAAAGAGATATTCTTATGAATGACATCACTCTTTGCCTTGAGGAAAAAAAAAAAAAATTTTAATGATAAACTGTTTTGGTCCAATATTCAAATCACCGGAAGTATTCAGAAAAAATGTATTCATTCAGTGACAATGACAGTGGAGGTGCGCCGCCCATTGTTCGCGGTTCCTTCCTCCTTTCGCCTCAACCTTCGAATGGGTTCGCTCCTCCAAACGACTCCGGTCACGCTCGTGTCGCGCTGGGGACGCCACCATTTTCCGCCGAATGGGAAAGATTGTGCCATCTGGTGTGTAAAAGCAGTCTCTCACCGAGTGCAATTATTCTTCAGCACTTGACAGTGACGTTCTTTCTCCCAACCGGAGAGTTTTCTTGGCGGCGCATCATCCGTCGTTTCTTTCTTCTCTCCTCTTCTGTTTCTCATTGTTCATTCTTCTTCGTTCGGAATGGTTTGCCACCGACCGACAATCTCTTTGACAGTTCGCATTGAGTTTCATTCTCCACAATTAGATTCCACTTTTTCTGTGGCTATGAGACGGATTCGTATTAAAGATTAAAATCCCATTTATTAGATCACCCTAATTCTATAAAATGTTGAAAGCTTCTGATTTGTTGTGTAGCAAGTGTAGGTAGATGTTGAAGAGCTTGGAAATTGTTCACTGAATAAGCGATACTAGGATACATATCAGTAGACTGATTTGAGAGTTTTCATTCTAAAAAGGAACATGTATACAAATGTTGCTTTTTTATGGATGACTGTATTCTTTTGTTAATTGATTAATTATTAATCATAAATTTATTATTAATTCATTAATTAACTTAAAAATTCTAAATTTATTCTCAAAAATGATCATGAGTTCATTAACAACAACAAAAAAAATAATAAGTTACAAAATACATATGCAGAGAATTTACAAAGAAAACCGGGTAACACATACATAAATCAACACGTACGTAGATAAAAGATGTACAAGTTTACAGACGTAAACATTCCACATTATAAATGCATTCCCAGACATTGTCTTAGAGAATAATACCCATAAATCATATTTTGACAGCAAGAAAAGCTGACAAGACCATTAATCTTAGAAATTAGACATCGCACTCGTAGACAAAGAAAACAAATGGCATACATGTGTATAATTGACATTTTCATTCTCAGTACACAGTAATGAAGACACTGAATATACAGATCTCTCGTATGAAATAAAACACCTTTCGGGAGTCGATAGAATGTATATTGGGCCTACCGTTCTTTCTGCACCGAGCTTATTCTACACCCACTACACACAAACCTTTGCAGACAGCAGGAATGTCACAAAAATGAAATGTTTTAATCCTATACGTTAATTCTTCCATCGACATAGAATTTTAACCTCCCTTATCTTGAACCTTATGCTTGGGCCTGTATTTGGGCTCGGCTTGGCTTTCTGATTTGGTCTGAATAATAATAATAATAATAATAATAATAATAATAATAATAATAATAATAATAATAATAAACGTAATTACTTCGAAGGCATCGTCCGTTAATTGATTCAATAAAATTAGAATTCATTTTTTGGAATGTTATTCTCCAAATATGAAATATTCAAATCTGTTATATCTAAATATTAGGTAATTTAAAAGTGTCATTACCTTTGATTGCTGTAGAATTCCGATTTATCCAATTACTTTGGATATTCTATTTTGATATCAGCATAGTAATGGGATATCTACATAGTAATGGATATTTTCTTTGATTGTATTTTGATATCTATATAGTTGCATATGTTTTGAATTGTACAAATGCTGTATTCTTAATGCTCGCATTACATTCTTTAGTACTGCATTAATAACGAAATTAGGTATACTAACTTATATATTTCCTCCTTTTTGAAAGCATCGCAGCAAGAATATAGCTAAATGATATGCTTTGGATTAAATCCTATAAGGTTGCTTAATTTTTTATCGAATAAATTCCAGGGAATTAAGAAATTTGCACCTAAGGGTTCACCATGATGTATATTTATTCTCCCTCGACTTATTCTTAAAATTGCAAAATTGTCAAGCAGAAACACTAGTTTGCCTCGACCATTAAAGAAGAAAACGCAATTACCGAATGAGTAAATAAAAACGATTTTAAATTTAAATCAACATTTTTTTTTCCTTCTCTTATTATTTATTTTTGAAAAACTAGTGAATTTTTAGATTCTTCCCCTTGGAAGAACTCCAAGTGAGGTTCTTCTTTAAAAGCTTTGCAAACAGGACGCTTCTTACCATTTGATGATCTTTTGGATGATTCGTGAAACTGAGAGACCTATCGCCCGATCTTTATCGCTCTTGATATCAGGTTTCCCTTGAAACTCTGGGTCGTAAAATGACGTAGAAAATTGTTCTTTTTAGCGTAAAAAGATGAAGTTTGAATGGCGAGAAAGATTACAAAGAACTCTTGTAACGTTCCAAAGGTCAGGAATCTTAAGAAGAAAAGCTAAAGGGTTGGGGTTAGAAATCAATTGCTGGATGTCAGTTTTAACTTGATTTAAAGAAAAAGATGTTGCAGTAATCTTCTTTGCTAGGTTAGCATTTCTATTAGAATCTTTCTATCAAGCCAGACGTTCTGTCAGCGAGAATTTAGCGACCTATGGAATCGCTGCAAGCAATTTATTAGGTGTTCGATTTGATTTGATAATCAGTAGAACGTAAAACAAGTTCTTTCCGATTTAAATTGCTAATTCTTAAGACAGTTTACTTAGTTATTAAATCAATAATTAATGAATATAAATAGAAACATTAGTCAACTTCCTTTGTTCAAATACGCAAATCCACATGGAATCCCAAAACTAAAATGTCGCCTTTTTTATCGTTTCTTTTATTTAAATTTCAGACAATGAGAAAGATTTTAAATTGAAAAATATGATAATGGGATACGATTGCCTTCATACGTTCAGACATGTAGCATAATTTTCCGTTCTTCATTTTGGAATGTAAATGCATCCAAGACATCGCGCAGATTCAAATTGTCAATTTTAGTCTTTCCTTCATCATCCCATCCCCACCAACTAACCCGCCTCATGGACGTATGCTAAATTTGTTCACCTACACGATTTAGCGAATAGATTTTTCCTTGATGTAAAATGTTCATCAGACACAGAAGAAATAAAAAGAGAAAAGAAAAGAAAAACGACATTTACGCTTCCTATCTTAAGATTTTCTCCATCAATTATTCAAGTTTTGTGCTGTTCCGGGCCGTTGCATCCCGCCATGGGTGTGCCTACCTAGAACGAACCTGAATATTTGATAATGGAGCTGCTAGATGCCAACTCAAAGTTGGCGATTCGTTAAATCCGAGCGAGCGAGCGAATGTAGAAAAAGCGAAAGGTGGAAAACCTTCCACAACCCTCCAACTGCGTCTGTATGGGGAAATAATCACAGTCCTCCCACTACCATCAGGCAAGGCAAAATAATTCGCAGAGTCGACGAGAGAAAATTGACTCTCCATTGTCTTACTTACATATCTCATCTTTTATGCTGTGATGTTTCATTAATTGAAACACCCAGAGAGAGACAGCGTAGGCACAGAGACATCCCTGCGGCGCCCAACGCCTTGTTAGAACACCTCCGAGTGACAGCAGTTCATTTCCTACTAATGAACAGCACATGCGTACCAGAAGAAGGAATTTTCCAAAATGTTTCTTATCGGATTGATAAGGAAAAGAAAATCTTGACGGTGTCATTTCTTTGAAACTCTTTCAGACTAATTCCTTTAGGGAAGGGAAATGGGGAAAAAATCTCTTCACGCAAAAGTCGCTGGAAACTGCGTAGTTTGCTTTCAGACTATATCAGTCTAAGAAAGATTAAATAAATGTAATTTCTTTAACATTATAAATAAAAAGTATGATCAAATTTTTTTTTCAGATGCTAGGCTAAATACTTAACTGAGATAGCCTTGAGATAGATAAATTCATAATCACTTTAATTCATAAGCATTTTAGTTCATAATCACCAGAGCTGGATTCTTGTGGAATCTTGTCCTTGTGAGAACTCTTCTTAAGTGTGGGGACTTCTATAAATGATTTTGACCCCAAATCTCTTGGTGATCTTGTCTAAGCCTCTGACCAGGGGTTTATTGTACTTAAACCGTTCTTTCTCACGCACAAAGGTTGTGGCATTCTGTATCATGTTGCGTCTCTTTGTTTCTTGATCAAGGCATCAACTAAGTCGGGTTGGTATCCATTACTTGCAGCAAACTGTCGTTTCTTCTCAACCTCTTCTTCTCTTTGTTGCTTTGAGAAAGAACGGTGTAAGTATCTCGTACTGCCGTACAATAATTCCGCAATGGACGTCAGTCTTTCTGGAGATTGTATTTTGATTGAGTTAAACAAAAAGAAGTAAAGAATTGGACATCAAAATGGGAAGCAAAACAGCTGAACGCAAGATGAATCTCAAAGATGGAAATTAAGTAGATGGCATCTTTGAGGAAAATTTAAAATTCAAAATTTTTAAACCGAGGACCTATAAAGATAGTAAAACGAAAAATCCATCTTTATACAGAGTGAATCTAAATGGTATGTAGCCTACAAACTTTCAGAATATGTTTCAAGGACCAAAACAAGTAGAAAATGTCATATGAATATAGGGTCAAAATTGCTTCTTTCTCGTGTTCTAACGGTTTGAAGTTATCCTGTAGTAGAAGAAGAGTTCGACAATTCAAAGAAACCGGAGGCCATTTTGAGCCTTTGCTATAGCATATATTTTCTTAAACATTTGTTATAACATTTGCCTTTGACAACAAGCGTGTAATCTTGTTATACCGTAGAAACAAATCCCACAGTAGTAACTCCTATACGCTTTAACGTCATTTTCTGCTTGTTTTGGTCCCTGGAACATATCTTGAAAGTTTGTACAAACCATTCAGAAACGCACCGTATTGCAAACTTATCCGTTTAAAGGGTAATCTAATTTCTGTCATCATATAAAATTTAAAGAACATTTTTATAAATCATTAACATTAGAAGCAGTTTTTACCTTCCAGAAGGTTAAATATTGGCAAGAGTTATGAGAGTCATAACAGAATTTAAGAACCTTTTATGCAATTGAAACCTCTTTTAAATTGTACGAAATTAATTTTTTAAAGCAGATACATTTAAAGATTAATCTAACATTAATATACTGATATCTGGTCAAGTTGTAAGGATGATGTAGCCTTGCATCTGTATCTTTCAGATTGTTTAGTACCCTTCTTGTTTAAACTGCGATAATTGATGATTATACTAATCAGAAAAGGGAGAGAGAGAGAGAGAGAGAGAAAGATACGCTCATCTTGTCAACAGCAGGGTTTATTCATTCATACATGTATATCTGGGTGCAGTGCAATCATAATCAGTAGGGGCCCCTAGTATTATATTGTATTGTAGTATTATAAAAGAGATATTCACCCAGAATGAACTGTTCATAATGAACTGTTAAATATCCACTCTTTACTAATCTTCTGGTTAGTTTCAACAGCTACTTTCTTTCTATTATATCATTCGCTAGAAATTAACAGCGAATCCTTCTTAGAAAGAGCTACCTTTCGTTTTCATTAGGTCACATTAAAATTAAGGCTTGTTAATGTGTGAGGAACACAGTAAAGCGTAGAATGTAGAAACTGGATTCATGGGTCTGTAAAGCGTTAAACCACTACCAAAGAGAAACAGAGAGAGAGAGAGAGAGAGAGAGAGAGAGAGAGATCGTAACCTATATTCTTAAGAAGGTAAAAGTAAATTTTCTTTGGCCTTAACGTGACGGAAAACGGAAAAGTGAATTGCTGGCGGGCCATTAAGAGTATCTCGAGTGTATTAGCAGTGTATGCACATAGATTTGCATGTTAAGCGGTTCGCGTGTGTGCACGTAGACCACGAAACGAGTGTCCGTCCAATTTCCTCCGTCGTGTAGTCATTAAAAGCGAGTGACTTTTGGATGATCCCTCCCCACCCACAATCGAGATTTTAATCATGCCACACCTTCTTGGTTCAAAAGAGTTTAATTTTCGGCCGTACCCTGGTTTCCGTCTCTCTCCAATAAACTCTCGACCCCAGAGCACGCGATAATTATTACAATGCGATTTCCGCGGAACGCTCTTCGGCGCTGTTTCGAATTTAAAATGGAAATCATCAAATTTTCATAATCTTAATGTGAAATATAATCGAATGAAAGGAAATAATTTATTTAGACCCGCTATTCCAGAGTAAAGCTTCCATTAAAACGTCATGGCGAAAGTTCACTGGCGTTTTCGGTCGAAAAATTTTAAAGTTGCACAAATTCTACTCGTGATCTCGTTAAAAGTTGAAAAGGAGTCGTGTCAGACGTCGGTTCCCTTTTGATATTTAGCCTTATAAAAGAGAGAATTCGCCTTTGATTTGTTCGCAAAGCTAAACAGACTCTTTAGAGAAACGCTCGTTTAAATCTGGTTGTTTAATTGCATTCACGGTGTGTGTTGAAAACATTCATTTGGGCAATCATTTATTGGATACAGAACTTTTAAATTTTGAACAAATTCTGTAAATCATTCTTTCGCTTTATTTTTTGAGCCAAGTTAATCTTAATTTTGTCTGCTCCTCATGCCCCAAGCTTTTGGAACATGATGTTCTCTCCAGAAATGTTTATTATGTAGCTCTGCAACTCACAAAAAATTTTTTTTTCTTTTGACAATTTTTAAAGGTCATCAAAACCAACTCTTTTAAATTCTACGAGGGCTATTTCTAAACTTCGTGGATTGAGATCACTATTCGGAGTCAGTCATTAGGAGGTTTGGTGTGAGTTTCCTTTTCGAAATAGCGATCTTCACACTCTATACACCATTTCCAGTTTCTCAAGCACATATTTTTGCGGAACCAGCAAGCCGAAATTTCCTCTCTGGCATTTTTCTACTGTAATGTCATTGTACTATTAGGCTATAGTTAACCATTATAATATTTTCTTTATTAGGAGCATTAGCAAACAGATGCTTATAAGAATGCACGCTTAGTTTGTAAGTTTATCCGGCCGGCCGCCGTTTCCGCGATAACCTGAAAACGAATTAACTTTCTCAAATTCGGTTTTCAGAAATATAACCATCAAGATCCTAGCTCGACCGTATCAACTTTTCAGGAATTTTTATAGACCCCTTCAAGTCGAATTCACGTGCTAAAACAGTGACTGTGAAGAATATCAAGATAATGGCATGTCAGATAGCAGTCGATTCGCCAAGAATGGTTACTTTATGTTTATTTTTTAAGTATTGTTGACGTATGATTGCTCAATTGCTCATAATACAATAATAAATGTATTTCTGCTTCACAGCTAAAGCTTCTCCTTGGAATGTTTATAAGATTTTATTCATTTCGGATATATATATATAGCTATTTTACATTTCTCACATGAAATTTATCCATATTCTGACTTTTGGACATGGCCTTACGCAGGGGGGGGGGGGGGTTTTCCCCCCTTCCAATTAATTGTCTTGTACGAGGGCACCCCCCAAAAAAGTGTGGGGCACCCCCCCTCACCACCCCCCCCCCCCCCCCGAAAAAAATCATGGATACGGCTCTGTTTTTGGATTACATTGCACAATATTGTTCTGTCTATGCTTAATTATGGTTTGTTAGTGAAATTCCTTCATCATTCAGCAGAAGTGAATGGATTCAATTGCATTGGCCACTACATGCACTAAGATGGTGAAGGCGCTATTTGGATCTACTTTGTAAGCCAAAGTTATAAAGAGATTAATAACAAATAATGCTCAAGTCCATATCAAGCATACACAAGGCTATTTTTAAGAGTATTATTAAGCTAAAGACTGGATGATAATAACTGAAAAATTGTTTCATTTTCATGCTCACATGAAAATTCTATGAGTATTCGAACTGTACAAAAAAAAAGGCTAATAACTATGCAGACGCAAAAGACACACAGATTTTATCTTTTATAGATTATATGTTTAAAATAACCCATAATACTGTTTGAAAATGGTTTGTTAAAACAAGACTTTTTCTTTGGGGAGGAGGGGCGTCGTTATGATCCAAATCACAATACTCCATCACGGATGAGCTGCCTCTAGCTACCTTTCAAAGGGTGTTTGCTGCCGTTAGGATAATTATCGTTCAAATTTTTCCTTTAGTGATCTGTCGATTTCCTATCATTGATTTCATATGAGCGTATGTGAATGGGGCCCATCGACATTAATGAGACAATCGATCGAGCGCTAAAAGAGCTTCCGTAGAATTCCGTCGACACTTGCCTAATGACAGTCGCCATTGACAAAACGAAGTTCGTTAGGGAATGGGCGCTTTTGTCACGCAAATCAGTATTAATTCGGTGTTATTCCGAATTTCTGTCAACCGATTTCACGATGTCCTCTAAATAAAAGTTGGACAAATTCAGCGCTCGATTTCTCATTTTCTGCAAGAGCTAATGTTATCGGGACGGTATTCAGTACAGATTCTGGAAAGACTCTAAAAATCTGGAAACATAACACCTCGGAATATGTGATAATACTGCTATAGAGGCTCTTAATACATGTCGTAACCCTTCATTCTTTTTCATTCGAATAATATCGAGCCTTGTTGAGCCTTTTTGTACCTGTATACAGTGAATAAATAAGAACGAACTCAGGGGAAGAAAATGAATCAAAAATATTAAATCAAGCAAACCTATATAAAAAATACTTTTTTACTTTTTTTACTGAAAATAAGAAGTACACAGCGAAACTTTGGAGTATTGATATTGACTTTATACAGCAAAAATGAAATTAGTATTTGGTGCACTTTTCCATATACTTTTGTCACATAAGTATTTGACTTGCCTCCCCCCTCCCCAATATAAGTCCTGGCTACGCCCGTGATAGTGATACGGTAAGCTAAACACATGTCTTTGTAATTTTACCTGATTAGCTTTCCATTCAACGACTTTATGTATTTAAAGGATCCTGTTCTCTCATTGTTTTGTATTTTTGCTGAATCTTGACCACAAACTGGTCGAAATATACAACAAGAATTAAAATCTATTTTCTGTGGCCAAGAGGTTTCATATTTCTACTATTGATACCCATAGTTGGTATTCAATTCTATCAATTACGATGGCAACAGATAAAAGAAAGCATACCACTCTAATAATAGGAAAAAATCTTGAAAATTTGGCACGTTTGGGCAAAGGAGCTACTGTATTTCTCATTTACAAAAGTAAACGCATTTGATTTATAGGCATCCAGAAATAAAAACATTTAATTTATAAGCATCTAAAATTAAAAACAAAATGTTTTAACTTTGTACAGCACAGTTCTTAGACTCGCTAATCCGACCACACCCATGCCTCCTTTAGTTCGGATTACAGCGGCAGTACTGTATAAGAAGACGGGAAATTGCAGTCCGACGTAATTTGTCGATTGCTTCTCGAGTTTTCTAATATGTGTGAGCGTGGGCCATCTGCGACTTCTATTGCTCCGATCTATACAGTGTTTCTAATGGCGTTAGCGTGTTTTTACAAGTCTGGGCTAATACCGCCGCAGGATACCCATAGCGAGGCCGATCATACATCTTTTTCTCAACACTTCCTGAAGCTTTATCCCTGAGCGCAACGACCAACTGCGGTTCTATCGACTGAGCTTCTACTATATATAGCGCATAAGTGTTTGTGAACGTCCATCACAATTTCTTTCTCCGCAGCCAAAATTTCGCTTAAACTCACGCGAGAAAGTTGTTAGCACAGATTCCATTTTGACAGATTAATACAGGTTCATTATCTGTCGGAATGCGCAATTCAGCAGACAAACGTAGAAATCTTCAGATTTCTGGTATGAAAATTTGCTTTTTTTCTATATTATTGAGTGAGATAAAGAGGTGTGGCATTTTTATTTCACTGATTCGAACTTCTATTAGCTTTTTTCGTGCTTTGGAGGATTCAAACATTTACTTAAAAATTTTAAATTTGTAAAACCAATTTCAAACCTCGTGAAAGTAAATTTATAAATTGAGAAGTTAAGAAGAAGTAATATAGTATTACAGGAAATAATTCGAAGTTGAAATATTTTATTATGAATTGCAGCCTCTTAACATTAGTGTTTTCTTAAGGCCTTCCACGTAAACACGTTATTTGTCTTGTTTGAGATTACTTTTTATCACATTGAACCATTTCTCTTTCTAAAGCTATTCTTTAATATATTTTGGAGGATTATTTATTTTTCTCATCGTGTGAGTGGAAGAATTTCTGGAATTAAAGCGAGCCACCAAATAAAAATAATAGCATCGTTTTTCACTCGCTGAGATTTTTGCTCAGAAGTTTCATTTTTCCATTTATCTTTCTCGCTCGAAGAACATTCCACATTACATGGATTCCATTTAGTAAAATATTTCGTTTGAGAAAGAGAGAAAAAAAAAAGAGGGAAGAAAACCTGAAGGTTAAAGTGTGAAGATTAATTGTTCTATTTTTTCTGGTAACCTTTTCTAGAAAACTTCTACCATCAGCCAAGGAATTGGTTAGAACGAGTGCTTCAGTGACGCCCGAAAAATTGAAAAATTCTAAAAATTATACGTCTCGTAATTACATATAGTGGTTCTCCTAGATAAGAATTTCTACATTTCTATACACGGTGTCTTGAATAACCGAATAATCAAATGTTAAGCTTAAAAAGAAAAAGAATTTCTAAAATGTGGTGATGTCTGCTCGGAGGATTTTCCATTTCCTTTGGGGGATAATAAGATCGCAGATACTCGTCGTCAAACAAATAAAATGGAAGCTTCTGATTCTATTTTGAATCAACGACGTGAAAAGGAAAAAAAAAAAATCTTTTCAAACAGCCACACGCAGAATGCTGTCTCCGTTTGTCATTTCCAAATATCAGAAGAGTTCTTCGAGGGGGAACAAGCCTATCTCATACATCAGCGAATCAGCACGAAACAGGAAGAAAACGATAATTTCAGGAATATGCGTCCTTCGGAGCGATTTTCAATCTTTGGTACACAATATGTGTCATTGAAGAGTAAAAAAAGAAAGATAGAAAGTTTTCACTTGCTTTCGAATCAAATCACGATTATAGGTTCAACATGTTTATTTAATTTTTCAGAAGTTTTTTAATACTTCGAAGTATTATATTTTTTTTTGTAAACACTTTGAAATATTTAGTGTTATGAGCTTGGTGTAACGCACAATATTAACCAGTTATAAAGACTGTATTATATGTGCTCTGGTTAAGCAGTTGTCTTTATTTGAAGCTTTTACGTTTATTTATTTTTAACCCTTCTTCGTAAAGAAATTGGTCAAATGTATCACTTTTCAGGTATTAGAGTGATGCGTTTCACGCGATCATGTTTCAGTTAATTACTTATGAGACCACAGAACTCGTAAACGAAGTGGCTTGATTTAATCAACGCAAGAAGGTAGGGTTACCACTAAACAAGAGCCTGTTTACCAAGAATTCTTCAGTAATTGAGAAGGTAAGACAAATAATGAATGAAAACAAGTGTGAAGAAAGCTAGAAAACATGACACAAAATCGAACAGCGTCAATATATTAAAATATACAGAGGTTAATTCACGTTTATATGAACGAATTGGAATGCATCTGGCTCACGTGATTATTATTGAAAGTCCATGTTACTGTTGTCACGCGAAGTCATTTTCCTAAAGAGGAACAAAATCTTGTTTTAGTTTTTTGGCTTAGGAGAACCAATGCCACCGCAAGTAATCCCATTTTAAGAATGGTATATAAATCCCTTTCCGACATAGGGTTCTCATATTCTCGAAAAATAGAGCAATATAAAAGTCGTAACTTTTCTATATCTAAAGCAGCCGTGCATAATACTGGTTGATACTGTCAGCAGTAAATTCAAGAAAATGCGAATATTCCAGATAGTTATGAACGTATAATTTTGAAATTTCCGCCAAAGGAATAATATTAGCATTTTATTCGATTTAGTGCTCCCAGCATCATCCTATATATTAAGCCGGGAAAACAAATGTGAACTAGGAGAACCAAGCTCAGCGCCACTAAGTAACACGCACCCTATCCCAGTGCGCGCTACTGAAGGGTGAGGCTTGCTCGTAACTGTAAATTCCATAACCCAACGCAGCATTACTGCATCCATCGTAGTATCATAGGTAACTGTAAGTCGATTTGCAAATGGAACGAGGGCATAAGACTAACGTTAACAAATTACTGCCACGCCATATCGCAGATCCAAGATCGACGCGCGAAAATTATATGAGCGACACCTAGCGGGAGAAAAGGGGATAAAATGTGGTAACCTTAGACGAAACGTGGATCTAAGTAACTGTAAAAGACTCTTTTATCGCAAAAAAAGGGTCCAACGGCCGCAGAGGCTTTGTGCGACAATGCAAAGAAACTTTTTTCTAAGCTTTTTTCTAAAGCTTGTCGCCGAGTTTAGCTTTAACGGAAAATTAACGCTGCGCAAAGTTTCACGAAAAGCAAAAATTAATGCCGCTTACTATGAGACAAACACCTCTGAACTATTTTGCTGCAGTTTGCAAAGTCTTAGTCATCATCTAATTATTTTATATATTCCTATGACGAGGTGGCTGTTTGTTGATCCAACGGTGGAATTCATCCTTGCACTTGAACATTGCATACACATTTCGCAGACTGTAACACCCTAAACAACTTCTCCTGTGGCTTTGATTTTAGCTGTAAACAAGAAACAGTGCATTGAACGGAACTTCTAGACGGGCTTTTAAAACTTCGAACCTTCCTTTATCCAGTGATGTGCAAAATGTGTTTCTGCGTTTTAAAATTTTGTTTGAAATAAATACTTGAAATCTGCTCCATCGTTTTGAATAACTCAGTATTATTATTATTATTATTATTATAGTTTTTTGGAAAACCAAACTCGGATCAAATCCGGAAGCCAAGTCCAAGAGCCTCAGATGCAAGAGAGGAAAAATTATTATTGTTAGAAATTGGCGACAAGCCGTATGGCAATAAAGTTAGATACAGATCTCTGATATTAGCAATCATAGTACTAGATTGACAACCACTCGATCAGATAGCCGAGAGCGTTAAGTCGCAGTCTCAATCGCCCTGGAGACCACTAGTTCAAATCTTGCCGGGAGATGGGTGTTGTCCTGTATTTCTCTGTACACACGCTCACCTACTCAACGTTAGGTGGTCGAGACACACAATACACTCGCCTGGTGTAATTTCCGTCGCATTAAAAATGTATTTAACAAAAGAAATACTAAAACGCGTACCCATGTATGAGAAAACGAGAAAGAAAGAAAGAAAGCAAAGTCAAATCTGGTACTCGTACTAAATTGACAACCGATCTTAAAACAAATTCGCAGTTTTGTAGGCTTTTTCTCTTTATTATTGATCTTAAGAGAAAATTTAAATATAAATTATGTGTACCTGTGTGAATAAAAAAAGTCCTAGGAGAAATGACATTTTTTTTGGTATTATAACAAATAAATGTCTTCGAGTGATTTGAATGGGTGAAACTTAATTAAGTGTAAAGGAAAAGGGTTAGGGTGGAGGGAGATGGCCGGTATCGGGCAGAGATGACATTTGCGATGACAAGGTTGCGCGTCTTGCGGTCGCCAATGCACACTTAGCAATTGCCCTCAATAGCGAAATGTAACATTAGCATTATCGACGCCATCCATCAAGAATTTGACTAGCTCTGTGGTCTTGCTGAACTCGGATGAGATTATACATCTAAGCGATTAAGCTAATTAAAAAACAAAAAACTTAATTCACGTAATTGGATCTTCAAGAATTGTAGGTAAAATTGTTCTTTTAAGAAAATTACCAAACTATATAAAAAATATGATTGTAAAATAACTTAAAAGATTGTTTTCTTTTAACTTAAGAAAAGTTAGTTGGTATGAAATTTACTATTTTGGATAAGTGTTTAATAACAACCATTGCTTTCATTTTTATCTTGCATTTGCTAAAAATCATGTTAAAGAAAACATTATAGGCTACATCAAATAACGATGTTGAAATTTACATTCGCTTTTCCTAAATCAATTCCTAGTAAACTTACCACGGGTGCAACAAATGGTTCAGTGTTGCTAATTAATTTGAAAGCAATCAATTACTTGTAAGTAGGTAATGACAAGGTTTTAAATTCAGATTAATGTGACCAGATGGCTCTCTTCGTTAACGTTTCAATAAAATTTATTCTTATCCTTTGTCAAAAGAAATCCGATACGTGAAAAACTCTAATAATCAATCATTGTACGATTTCAGTTAGAAAATGACAAATAAATTATTTTTTGCATGTAGATTGAGAGTTGTGCTTTTATAATTCACATTGTTAACTTGATGTTTGCAAGAGAATAATGAAAGAGAAGGGTAACTGGTGAATAGAAAGGAAGTCTAAATCTTTTATTGATGATTAAGCCGTTTACGTTATTACCAAGAAAGATTAAAATTGTTATACAAATATTTCTGCATTCATTATATATGAACCACTCTTCAGGCCTAAATCGATAGAAATAAAGGGAACCCATTGTGTTACACGCTGTTTATTTAAACACATTACATCTAATCGCATTGTTAACCCTTATTGTTGTTAATTTAGAAATTCTTCTTACACTTTCATAAAACATTTTTGGCGACTTGCCAGTGGTGACCTTTAAGTTTAGCTCATCGTATAAAATTTGTTATCGATTAATTGCATCTTGAATTTTTTAAACAGAATAATCTTAAAGAGTAGGTGCTAACGGATGTTATCGATAGGAAAAAAAAAATAAAGCTTTAAGCATGTTGGTCACGATGTTGTAAACATTGATTTATGTCTCTCGGGTGCAAAAGCTACGGAGGAAGATATAAGAAACCTATATAGTTCTTTTTTAAAAAAATAAATAAAAATAAAATCCTATGAGAGGGAAATGAGTTTCCTTTCATCATCTCACGTCGGTGGTTCATTTCGTGAAGAAGGAACTTAAACAAAAGCTGCATCAGCACCTAACTAACTCTTACCTTGGCCTAATAATTGAGATTATTTCTGCACTGATCACGTGGAAGGAAATGCAGGTGACCAGAGAGGATGTAGAGAATAAGTTTTCATTTTTTTATAGTAATAACTTATATTTTACTCTTACGTGCTACGCTGTCATTTTTTCCCAGCGAAAACATTTATCTATGATCTGTTATTAAACCTCTCAACACGAAAGGAAAGAAAAGAAGTGAACCTCTACTCTCTTCTCGTCGCCCTTATTTTTTATTCGTCATCTAATTGCACGGTGGAGAATGTGTTCATTTTTTTTCATTCATTTTTGTTTTTGCAGCATAGATGAGGAGAAAATAGAAGTGGGTCGGTTCATTTGTCAATACAAAATGAAAATTGCCTTTTGTTACTCGTTTAATTCGTCGAATTCACTCTGTAGCAAACATTGCATTCGTCGTCGTGGTATTCGTACTGATTAAAATAACAAAAGCAGAATGAAATTTTATAGGAAAGACTAAACGAAAAGAAAAAGAAAAAAAAAAGTCCCTGGAATTAGTAGATATCTTTCTAAGGATTACGGTTTCTTTTATGGCTTTCCGTGCATTGTCTTGTCACTTGGTGCAATATATTATTTAAATGTGTGGTGAGTTGAAGGGCGAGTAATGAAGCTCTTTGTATTTTCACCTTTTTTGATTTTGTAACTTGTTTATCGACGGTTTCAATTTACATTTTATGAAAGAAAAAGTTGAATCATCTTTTAGCGATGCAAAAAGAATTTATTATTTTTCTTGTTTAGTTGTGTCATTCTTATGATTTTGTTTTGTGACTGCTTTAGCTACAAATTTTAAATTACCTACATTTTCATGATTTAATATTCTTTTAGAACATTTGAATAATTAAATTTAATAAGTGTGTATAAATTATTATTTCTTCAAATAAAATTATTTGTGGATTTTTCTGATTTGATATAATATTGATGCAAATAACATTGAATATGAAAAACGTTGAGGGAATATAATTAATTATTGAAAGAATACATTAATATGCGTCAACTCCAAAATTTTAATAAATAAATAACGCATGTAAAAAGTTGCAGAAATTATATATAAAAACCGTTTTTACCTTTGAAGAATAAAAAATAAAATCTAGAGATGAGAGTTGTAGACCTTTTCAATAGAAGACATCGTTCCGGAAAAGATAAAAATCTAGACTCTTTCCAAAATTATAAGTTTAAAATCTAAATGGCATCAAGAATGTTCAAATGATGAAACCCAAGGTTGTTAGAGAGAGAACCTTGGATGAAACCCAACAATGAACATTCATAAAAGAATCCAGGGATGTAAATCCAGTAGAAAATTCCAAAATAAGTCTTTAAAAGCTTAAGGTTTAAATTAATATTTAAAGTCTTCAAAATCTTAACAATTTAAAGTAATATTTGAAAACAATATAATTCAGGTGATTGTGGGTGATTGGTTGGTCCGATTTGGATGATTTTTTTTGTTTTGTTTGTTTTTTTATGCTGAACAAGTTTGCATTTGGGGTTTTTTTTCTATCTCTTACGGTTTTTGAGATAAATTTTGAATGTGTCCTAATTTGCATATTTGGGATGATGAAAAGTTGTGCCACCCACCCACAACTTCCTACACCCACAACTTCCTATTCATTGGATTCATCAAAATTGACATATCTGCTTCGGTTCAAAAAATAAAAGGGGGGGGGTTCAGACTTTTGTATTCACCCTGTATATAATTTCTATAATTTTTTAGGTTTCATTGATTCATTAAAATTTTGGAGTTCGTGCACATTACTATATATTTTTTCATTAATTAGATTGATGTAAATAATTTAAATCCACCAATGTTATTGCGAAATCTCAACTAAAAACACTAAAATTTTTAATAAATTTTTTAAAATTAAAAAAAAATCCCATCAAAAATCTATCAAAAAACATGTCAGCAGTTTTTAAAAAGAAATCTTTAATATGTAACATGAATTTAAGAAAATGTAAATACGTATGGTATATACGTACGTATTATAAAATTCTTTTTTTAAATTCAGTTAGGTAGTTCTTTCAAGAGAGAATTTTTGCCTGAAGAAAGATATATGAATCTTGTAACACCAAAAAGAAGGAAAGAACTGAAGTTTTTTTTTTTGTTTTTTTTTAATGCGCATAAGCTTGAAAAGAATTTTTAAATATGCATATATTTTGTTAAATTTAAATGAGTTAGCAATTATTATAGTAATACAGAATTTCTATTTATACAATAGCCTGGAATTTTGCCAAAATACAAATTAGCAGTAACAGGATTACGGTGAGGAATAGTCTTATCACTTCTGAACTTCTCTTCTTTGTATCTTCATTTTTGTTTTTTTCTTTAGCCTTTCAAAGGGTTCTGCCTCCAACTCTAGGAATTGGATCCACCCGACCCCTACTGCTGCAATTCCATTCGAAACTTTCCAAATTCCTCTCTTACTTAATATAGATTTTTTTTTCTTTACCGAAAGCAGTTTATATATTTTTGATATTCTTTTGAGATATTTATTTTAAAGAATTTATTGTAATTTTAATTAAGATTTCGTATTTTTAGTACAGGTTTCGCATTAACTTTGATTTAATTTTTTCTGGATTCAGTTGCCAGAAATTATTTTATTTATTATTGCAACAAAGAATCTTAGATCTTTAACTGGCCATGCCCTTGTTCTCTTAGCTTATACTTATTAACTCAATGACTTTAACGTTATACTCATGTAATTTTCAGCGCACTTAAAAAGCCAACCAGAAAGTGTGCATTTAATGACTTTTACGTACATTTCATTCAAGAGATACTAACAGTATTAAGCAAAACAATAATAATATTGAAACAAGGTGATTATCTTGAAGACGCCTCTTAAACTTTTATTAAAAGCTAAAGTAAAAGCTTTATATTTATGAAATTGCATACAGAAGTTCTAAAAACATATAATCAAAGTCTTATTAAGCAGGAAAAATATGAGAGGTGAATAAAATTTAAACAGGAAATTAAATTTATATCTCAATTAAAGTAAAGGAAGTGAAGCATTAAAAAAAGAGATTGGCTTTTTTGCTTGCGTAACCATTCAATCTTTTTCGATTAATTTTTCTGCTCAGGGCCCAAAGAATAGGGGAAGCCATCCGGCAGTTCCTTTGTGTAACGGGGACGACGGGGACAGGTTGCTTGCACTTCGGATCGTTTTTCCACCGAGTTTCACTTTGCCATCTGCCACTTCCTCGAGTAGTTCCACAAAGAAAGGATTACTAGTTGGAACCAATCTCTAATTGTCCATGTTTGCGCATTCGGCGTCCACAAGAAATTGAATTCTCAATCCCTCATGTTTTTTTTTGTTTTGTTTTTTTGGTTTTTTAAAATCTTTAGGTGAAATTGCTGAATTCGCTTGATTTGAAGTTCTCGGACGGATATTAAAATCTACAATTGGACATTAAATCCATCGATATCCGCATCTTTAGCCGCTAAGCATTTTTAAAATTTTTTTTGAGAGATGAATAACTAATTTTCATTGTTCAGTTATGAAACGCATTAAATTATAAATTGCATCTTATGACCCAAATACGAATATTAATAGTTAGTAATTGGAAAAAATTTCAGAAGCAAACGTTTAACTCTCTGAAAACATCAATTTTTTTTCCTTCAAAAACTTCAAAATATTGCCATGAAACTGGCGCATGCATAATATACATACAGTACATGCTTATCAATTGTAGATGTCTGCTTTATTCAGAGTTTCTGAAATATTGCGGCCTCCTCCTCGCCCATAAGTCTATTTGTTCAAGGAAAACTATACAGTCAAGAAAGGACCTTAATTTATAATGTTTTTAACTATTTAATTGAAAACAAACTTGGAGATAGTAATTATACAATAATAATAAGGAATCAGCAAGGCAACCGGAGTATCGTATTCAACCTATCGATTACTCGAGTGACAGATTGGTTTCGGCTTCGTTTCAGCTGCGATTTCAAGGAAGTGCCAGGAATAAGTTATAGTCCGTTTCTGATTAGTTGAACAAGTTTTAATCATGCGCCAGTTTCTTTTCTCTTTCGATTGATCATAACGACAATCCGATTGATGCAAATATTTGGGATTGTCGAAAGCACACGCCTTTTATGTTTGTAGCTAATTTGCACGAAGTTGCTTTACGTTTTCCAAAGTCATTATTTTTCAAAGCGACCCATTGAAATATTTTTAGTTTTTCATTTTTTGCTCTATGTATTGATTTTTGGACTATATGTTGATGGAATAGCGTTCTGTCTATATTATTCCAGTTAAAGAAGATGAGAAACTTTCATGTTTATCTTCAAAATGAAGGTGCAATTAAGCATTTAAATCCCTTAAAAAAGTTTTCGACCTGAACAGACATCAAAGATGAACTTCCTTAAAAAGCGTGTCGATTTGATTTATTACTAAACCTCCCAGGAAACGAAATTCTTATCTTATTACTACACAAGGCGGCCCTCTTTGTACTTGAACTCTGACATGGATGTTAGATCTTCTGCAGATTTTAAGTATAGATAATCTTGGTTCATGATTAAAGTTTATTGCCATGAACAATAACTTAAAGATGTATTTAAACTCTGAGAGATTTTATTTTCATTTCTATTCTTTAAAGGTAAATTCCATCGATAAATTCGACAATATTTTTTTGCACCATAACACCCGTCAAGACAATGAAGTATAAAACATCGAAAATTTTCGATTTTTACCTAATATTTTATAATGATAATAAAACAATATTGTGCATTAAAGCTTTCCTTTTTTATATCAGTCAACAGCGTGATGTCATATCAAATTTTCTTATAATTGTCAGTGTATTAATAAAAATTTCTTAGAATTGACAATTTGCTCTGATCCTCTCCACCTGCTCTTGAGAAAATCACCGGAACATGACGTCAGTGTTGCAAGGAGCTGCAAGGAATCTCGTCTCCGAAGCGGAACTTTCAAATCTAATCTCGAATAGTGTACAATGTACATATCGCACGATTTCGCTAACCTGTTTCGTGCAGAATGCCTTCAAATTGTTTTGCGTTTGGGTGTGTAATTACACAAATTGATAGAAATTTCGGCACAAAGTGCAAGCTTTCGAAGCTCGTTCCCATCCCTTTTAACCTGAGATGTACGAGAGAATCTAAAATATGGCGTCATCTCATGGAGAAATGGAAGTTTTTCATATATTTTATGAAATTTAAGACCGACTTTGTAAGTCCTGTGTCATTGTTGGAACTTTCCAAGTATAATTGTGCCAGGTTTCTTCATGCTTTCCATCGACTAAAAAACGGATGCGACTTCAGCAAGTGCAATCGGATGATTTTTCCGGGAACTTAATTGACAAATTTATTTTACCTTTTGACGTTAGCCGAGGAGACACTTTTGCATTTATGTTTATTTTTTATTTTTTTATTTTCTCGAGGCCATTTACTCGGTTCTAAAGTTTATGCATTATCTTAATTCGCACGAATAAACGTAGATGACAAAATTTTAATCCTAGTTATTTTTTATTGAGATTTTAGTTTGATCTATTTGGGAATTGATACTTTCATATTTCGTTTTATACTAATTTGTAAGTGACCATAGAGCTACTTTTAATTCCTAACAAAGATTGATAAGCGGGGAAAAAACATAAACAAAAAAAAAATGCGGCAAATTGAAGGTAATTTGTTGGCTTTTTCTTTTAAATTTTTTTTTCATGATGGCATTTTAAGATTAAAATTCCTTAAAGACATAAGATGTTATTGGAATTCGCTAAATAAAAATAGGCTAATAGAGACAACAAGTTAAGGATCGAGAAAGTATGCTCTTTCCACTTTTGTGTGATGTTTTTTTCGTGCAATAAAAAAATTGTGGCGAGTACGCTCTTTCAAAGTACGCTCTTTCAATTTTTCCACAGTCCTATCATCCTCAACATTTTATATATCTATAATAAAACATTAGACATTTACAGTAATAAGACCCCCCCGCCCACATTAAAATGCTTAAAGAAACAACAATACTGAAAGGACAGTCGTAATGAAATTTCTTTCTTTCTTGCGGTCGCTCTCTTACGTTCGTTTCGGCTCATAAACCTTATTCTCTCATTCCGTGGCGGCTTTTCTCCTTTTTTCGCTGACAGTCTATTTTATTTCCCCCCTTTGTGTCTGTGTTTATTCTCCCTACCAATTTTTTTCCCTCTCTTCCCTTCCTCTTTTGCCTTTACGAAGGAAAGGAGGTCTCTTAAACATAAAAGGTATTCACTGGAAATCTACATAGAGATTTCAAAGCAACGAACCTGAACTCCCCTGTGCTGGATGGAAAATTTGCCAATTCCTTTTCGATTTGGATTAATGAGTCTCCATTCGGTGGGAGAATAGCGCAGGAAATAAATAATTTTCGTGGCGAATAATTCCTTCCTTCCGCCACACCCGCCCGGATGTTTCCGTTGTTGCTCCTTCTGCCCCCGAAAGGTCTTTGTCGTGTTTCGTTTTCTTACTCGGAAGATCACTGAATTCCAAAAGAATCTATCCCTTTTCCAAAAAATTAAACTTTTAAAATTGTGATTCGATTCATTTTTAAAAACTTTCAACTTTTAAAAACCCTATAGAAGCTAATCATTGGAACTCTTCAGTCATGATGCTTAAACTTTTGTGAATGAATTATGCATTGGACAAATCTTTTGCTTGGGCGACCATTTGCGTGTTGAGGAAATTTATTCAATAACCATGATGATCTCATTACCCGTCAAGGACTCAAGTAATGATTGTATCGAAATCGTTTGCATATGATAATAACGAGTTGGAATTAAGTTCCTATTAACAACAGGGTTTTGGTTATTTAATTGCTCTAATCACGCTCTTAAAATTATAGTTAAACATTTTGAAAATTAAAGAGTTGCGTTTATTTCTTTTGAAAATACCCTGTAATTGATTTCGATACAGTAGCATCGACGTGTTTAAATATTCCTGATTAATGCATGCAGATAGAGTTGATTATGTTTTACTTCAATAAAACAAAAATTCTACAGACTTTTGTGGCTTAGCTTTAATTCCAAACACCAGAGAACTCGTAATCTACGCGCTAATCACCGTTAGATATTTTAGTAAAATTATAATAACTCTATATATTTGGTAGCCTACATACTAATAGATATATGCATAAGTTAATGGTTGACGTATAAGCACAAATACACCGAGGTGCCTTCAAGTTTTGCGAAAACATTCTACAAAAGTAGGTGGCGCAATCGAACCGTGATGTTATGGACTTATCCAGCACTATGTCTCCGTTGTGATCTGACATTTCGTGAACCATTTTGAAAACTGAGAGTCGAAGAGAATTACCAAAATTAGAATGGAGCGTGATAATGAGTGCCCGATATGATGGGAAATCCCATTCTTCCGGTTAATTCACACTGCCTGACTTAAGCCTGATGATCCGCCTAAACATGTCAGTGGCAGGTTGGTAACAGCTACGTTGCAGTGCTTGATAACCATTTGTCACCTTTCATAGACTTAATGTATCCCAAAACGATAGGATATTCCAGCAAGTTAACGTATCAGGCCATCGAATCTGGCTTGCCCAGAACTGGTCCGAAGATCCTAATCTAGCATTTATGAAAATGGTGGCGAGGTCTATTCGTATCCTGCACGGAGCTGTAGGCAACTATCTAAATGATATGGGCCAACAAATCTTGGATGCTCTGGAAAGCATATTATGAATGAGAATTGTGTTCAAAATTGTGTAGTGTATGATTAACTATTTTCCCAGTGCTAGCGTGTAGGAGTAAAAATATAGGTTTTTAGAAGAATAGAACTGTGCACGAAGCCGATGCGACTGGGTAATTTAGTGCCAGTCTAAAATTCTAATCGCTGCGTATCCTCTCGGGAGGATTATAAGGTGATGTTGTTGTTTTGTTGTAAGAACTCCTTTAAGGAAGCTTAACATGGTGAAATAACGAGTTCATCTAGCCTTATTATATGTAGCAGCTAAAATTGTATATAAGCTAATAAGTAGAAAACGTTGTATCCGAAATTCAAGCTTATTTCTCTTTCATATTATCAAAGGAGTTTAGAGGAGAAAAAAAAGAAATTATCAAGAAAATTTTTATTTAATATAAGATTTCCTTATAGAAGATTTTATATTATCAACATTGTAAAGTAATAGAAGATTTAACCTTTGACAGAACATTACAAGACATGTAGCAAGCTAGTCTATCAGCTTGGAACTCGAGTGGTTTCCAGTCTGCTATCATCAGACGTGTTTGAATGCACGGATTAAATAAGATAAAATGTTTTGTCGTGTCGTAGCTTCGAACACACACACAAAGAGTGGCCATGGCGAGCTCTTTCAGTGGCGCACCTTCCAGCACCAGATTAAATCCCATTGGTGAGCTAATCGTGTTACTAGCGTAAGAGAGAAATAGAATGAGAGAGAGAGAGAGAGAGAGAGAGAGAGAGAGGAAAAAGCTCCAAAAGCCCTGAACTTTTAAGCCCCCCTTTTCTATGCACGTGATCCACTAATTATTTTATTCCATCAAATTAATCAAGGCAATTGGATGTCCGATATTGAAAGATAATTAACTCTCTCTACTTGACTTGCCTTCAATGGGATTGTCTTTGTTACAGCTTAATCAATTTAGGAATAAATTAAAGGGGGGATTTAATGGTTCACTTCTTTGACCATTAACGGAGTTTCTCCATTAATTCTGCTTCATGCTCGCTCACTTCGCCCTTGCTGAGAAAAGTGTAACAAGCGATTCGCGATTATCAAAAATAATCAGCGAATTTCAAGTTCACGCTTGCCCGGGCCCCGTACGCTCCGACGAATTGGGGAAGGGTCAAGGGTTCTTAACTTTTAATTTAGCGTTAATCGTAAGTTATAATTTAGTTTTACATCTTTAATCTCATAAATAATAGCTGCGATGAGGTAGGAAAGTTGCTGCACCTAATTGGTTTGGTTTTTATTAATACTAAGTGTATTTGCCAATTTCATCTCGCCTGTTTTGTGCTAATTATAGAATGGGTTAATGACGTTACTGTGATTAAAAATCAATATGCGGAGTTTAAAACAAAACTATAATTTAATGTTGATAAGATCTATATGTTTCAGACTACAAGAAAATAACACAAGGATACATATTGTTGTCGTGTTGGAGTCCTTATAATCTTAGCAGTGGCAACATTGGGATTATTTTTGTTAGTTACCCTTTATGTACGCTCAAACTCACGCTTTAGAGATTTTTTTAATAATTTATTTATTTCCACTACTTATTCAGTTACTTTTTTTAAAAAAAATAGGACGTTTCCACAGATACTGAAGTCACCTAGATCGTAAATGATGTCGTAAAATGCAGCTCAGTGCCCATTTTCTTAATTACTCTTAGGAAATATCAAGGGGATTGCGAAAAACAGCCCTTGCCCAACAGACTGTTGTTGTAAGCACTAAACTTTATCGTTTCTGAAGTCTGTAACTGTCGAACGAAACTATAATTTCGCAAATGCTTGTTGAAATTTACAGTTTTATCAGGATCATTTTTATGTTTTGACAAAAGGACAAATTATAAGTGACTGTGTTTGCTTTACCTGATTTCCTGTTACCTATGCTACAATAAAGCTAACATGATCCCGTTCGCTAGTTTTTAAATATCCGTAAAATTCCTTATATCGGCCCCAATTTATGCTCAGAAAATTATTATTCTTTAACATGGGAAGATGACTTGGCTTTAGCAGGAGTATTGTGACAGATATCAGCAATAAATAAGTAAATAAACAAATACAAATTTTTTGAAAAATACTGCAGACATAACCGTAGTTTCTTCTTTTCAACGTGGTAATTTTTATATCCGTACGATTTAAAATCGATTTTAGAAATGACACCTGAAAGTTTTTTGTACTTTTTATAGCTTATTGATTATGACGAACTGCTAGCCATTCTCGTCAGAAGCATTCGATTCCTTTTCAGCATCTCCAAAAACGCAGGCATCCACAATTTATTTTTAGTGGGAAAAAATTTTCATATCATCAGGTTCAAACTTTGTTTACACTTGAATCCCAATAGAATTGTCGCGGTATTGCCTAATCAAGGAAATGATTAACGCTCTTCGCTCACGTAGCTAAATTTGAAATTAGATTTGAGAAGCACAGGATGTGTATTAAATCAAACCAGTTTAAATTAAATTACTTGTACGCATTACTGACTTTCAGCAATTTCTCCATTACCAATAGAAACACTTAAATGGAAAAAGGAGAAAAATGACAGTGGAGGACTCTGATGATCATTTCATGAATCAATACCGAATTCTGAATTTTTGGACATCTTGAAATAAATGTCTCGAAACAACAGTGCAACATCAGTTGTGTTTGTATTGTTTCCAGTTGATATTTCCAATTAAGTCCCACAGCTCCTAATGCCGGCTTTATACACAAATTTTTAGTTCGAAAGATGCTTCAATTCTGCCATTGTCACTTAGTATTATGCTAGAATATTTCTCACCTGTATTCGCCTCCGCCATCAAAGTGCCTGACATCTAGCGGTCATCTGAGAAACTAATTAATGGCGGCTATGGAGCGTATCATCATAGCCATAGCCTATAATGAAAAGGGAAAGAAAGCGCATCAATAACAAGTAAAATACTTAGGACCAGCCAAAAAAAAAAAAAGCTGATGATAAATGCTCGTGCGGGATCTATTTTTAAAGTATTTGTAGTGCGAGGCCTAATTCCAAAAATATTTGTTTCATGAAAAATCCAGGCATGGGGTTTTCTGGAGCCGCACCGTTCGCGCCGGCCCTGCAAGTACTGCTGCGTGGTAATTGAAAATATTCAAAGGGAAAGGGGATATATTTGCATTATTTACCGAAAGAGAAAAGGTTGAAAGAAGAATAGGAAATGAAATTGAATCTAGAGAAGCATGCAAAAAATACTGTGGATTAGAAGGAGAAGGAAAAGTCCTTCTAGTTCTGATCGCGATCGAGCGCGCTCGTTCACGATCAACATGAGCGGTACATCTAAAAATTCCCCGATCTTATCATTATTTAGTGAACGCTTATGATCAACACAATCGTAATTACTTTCCGATTACTTTCCAAACATTGAGTCCGATTATTTTTTGTTTGAGCCTGGCCCTTTCACTTTGCAATTGCAATGGCCGGCAGTGAAATCATATGCCACCTTAAAGTTTGTTCCCAATACGGTTTATATGTTTGAAATGAATATGAAGCCCCTGAACAGATCGAAGTATATGCTATGAAGGAAGGAGGTGAAGATGAAAGTAAAGAATGTTCTATATATCTTTTTTTTAACTTTTCTCTCAGGTTTCTAATTTCTCTTATTTCGTACGCGCAATCTATTCGATCTTTGCGATTTCACACCCGTATTTACATTTATTGTCATGCAAGAATAGATGCAGTGAAATCTATTAAATTCACATAAAGGCTGAAAGCATAACGTGGTTTTCTTTGGCATTTACCTCTTGTCGAAAATCTTCACGAGCGATTGAAAAAAGCGCTCACCATCGGAGGTAAACGATCACGTGCCTGAAAATGAGCTCTCGATAGTTTTTAGAAACGCCCGATGTTTAAAGCTTTCACTCTAATGGAAAGTTGTGGGAGCATTTCATACAGAGAATGAAAATAAGATCTTCCAAGTAGGCTAAATTGAACATGACTGAATCTTGATTTCTTGATTTAATTATCACCACAATTTGCGGATTGTTTGTTTATATAGTCAATATTAACTGATAACAAATTTTATACAACTGTTGCCATTTATTGCTGAATAAAATAAATTGCCTTGAATCACAGTATTCTGCTGCAGTAATATGCTTAAAAATTTAATTCATTTTATTTAGCTATAAGCAGATTTAGCGTGCATTACTGATTTTATATAAGGCGAGTTATTTAGAAAGTAAACTATCGTCTAAACCAATGTTTTTCAATCTTTTTTATCACTTGATCCTATATTTAAACTTCCGTGATACATTTACATTTTCGGATCGTGGTACATTATTTACATTATGATGATCGAAAAAAAACACAACAAAAAATGGTAGTACAGTAGTCTTTTAGGATTTAGTTATTAAAAGATATAAAAAGATTGTAATTTGTAATAAAAAGATAATTAAAAATTCTTTAAAAAAACTTTTATTTTTCTGTTTATGAAAATTTTCGCGCCACACCAAAGATCCTCTCACAGCACACTGGTTAAAACCGCCAACTTATACCCATTATGCCCGCCATTTTGTGACGTCGTAGCATGACAGGTGCTGCCCCCATGCTAGAATTTAAACTGGCAGAGATATTAGTAGGGTAGCGGGGCATAAAGAGGTGTCTCGCTAATTGATTTTGCCTCAGTCCATGCATAAACTCGAATCGGTCTTGAATTATATAATTTAAAAAACATGTAAATGTGTGAATGTTCGACCATTATTGAACGAAAAGATCTTACGTGTTAGTGGGCTGCAATATTGTACCAATGTGAAAGTTCAACAATGAATCAGATCGGTTGTGGGTATGTATAGTCAACAATGAGAAATTGAGAGGAGTTAGTTTGTTTTTTTTCGTTACGAGAAATCAGTTATGAAATGTTCAAGCAGAATTCTGATGTAACAATTTCTTGTAACAGGACAAAACTGCAATCCTATGTTGTTTTAATATTGAATGCTGATTCGAAATAACTATCGAAATCTAATAATAACGTATAAGTGGCGCTGTCTAGTGTCAGAAATGGAAGTTTATTTACGTTACGAAATACAGCAAGTATTACTTTAGGCGGAGTAAAAAGTACTCACAGAAATTCCATTGTGGGTGATAAGTGGCTTATGTTGGCGGAAAACAAAGCTCAAGCAGGCACTCGACTAAGCGAGAGAACTGAGATATCGGATATTTGGCCGTATACTCCTCGTTATGCAACTCCCTGAGATAAAGAGGACAAATCAAAATTTGGGAATTTCATCAAAAACTGGGACAAATCTTCGTCAATTGGACAATTTCTCACCGACCAATTTCTCTCGCTTGATATTTGACCCCAATATTTTGAAATATATCGATATTGAAAAATTCCGCGATACGATATGGGCTTCCAGTACGATAGGTCCTATAGTGTATTGTCGGAGGGGAGGGGGAGCTAGAATTATGGAATGTTTTGTGACGAGGAATCTAATTGCGATGTTTGTGACCACCAGAAGTCGTCACTCATCAGACTCTCGGCTATTCATTCCAAGTCCAGATATCCTAGGTTCCTTCTCAAAATCGATGATCACTTGGATTTTAGCTTTTCGAATATTGATAAGGTAATGCTTCATTGTGACTTGTAAAGTTTGTTTATATTGTTTGATAATTTCATTTCCACTAGAACATTTGTGGGTAAAAGATACTGGATTCTCGATTCAAGCAACCACATTTTTCAAGCCCCACTGCTTGTGCAAACAGCCTACAGCAAGTACAGCTAGAATTATTGGAATCATCAAATTCGTCATCAGTGGAAGTAGCTGCAAAGCATAACACAACAGAAGTTCTAGTATCTGGAATTTTCATGACCAAATTGTTTTAAAGGATACCACTGACACTATATGCGAAGGGTTTTCCGTTGAATTCCGTTATTATTTGCAATCAAAACATGAAATATCCAGCCAAGTTTCAGTTGTGAACAGATATTCGTGAACCAGTTTGAAACTAGTTTGAGAGAAAATTACGGTTAGATTGGTCATGGCTAGGTTGCTCATGGCAAGTCGAAGAGAATTAGCATCATGAAATTGAGTGTCTGACAGGATGGGAAATACGAGATAGTAATTCCTCCTGGTCTAGAATAATTCACACCGCATAGATTGGGTCCACTGGTTCATCTAACACGTCAATGTTGACCGATGAAAATGGGCGTAGTCAAGGTTTATTTAGGGGGGGGGGGGGAGGTTAAATACGTGTATGTGAGAAAATTACGAGACAAAAGTGCACCAAAAACCAGTTCCACTTTGGTAGAGTAATGCTAATACCAATACTTCAAAGCTTCGCCGTTTACATTTTTCTAATAATAATCAAGTATTTCTATGTAAGTTTACCTGTTTCCCGTCACCATTGTCAATCAAAACTCGAAGACCGAACTATTAATCCATTAGATTAAGAGAAAAACGTCCAATCTTTCTATCCTGTATTGTCAAAAATTATCATCATTAACATCATCATGCCAAAAGTGTTCTCAAAACTATTTTTTTTAAATCTCTTGATAAGCAATTTTGGGAAATATGATTTATAAACTGTTTTGTGCACTATTTGATTATTAAATTAATCTTTGTTTATGAACATTAATTACTTGCGGTTTTACCCCAGAAAACGTTATTTTTAAAAATATCGTTTATCGACAAAATATCGATATTTATCGTACGGACATTTCTAATACGCACGTATCGTCATCAGAATATCGCATCGTATCACGTATCGATATTTTTCTTGCATCGTGCAACACTATGGATATAAATACAGGGAATACTTGCAAAAAGAATTTTAAGGAGAAGCAATTTCGTGAGAATAAATGAACCACTGTCGGGCGAACCTAATCGCGAGCTGTATATTACATCCATTCTTGGAAAGCTTTTGTTGTGGAACGGGTTTCATTTTAACATGGAGGAATGAACATTTTTCTCCGAGTCTAGGTATTTGATGGGCAATTGTTTCGCTACTTCCCCACGAGATGGCAGCATTCGTTACACTTCCGCCGTGACAGTGAGCACCATGCTTGGGCGGTTTATGGTGAACGCGTTTTCGAGAGCTGTGACAGCGCGCGCTTGCGATGGATGGTCGCTTTGATAATGTCATCCGCTGACACCCAACACGTGCATTTGTTCGAGGGGAAAGAAAACGAATAGAGGCGAGGCATGGGAGAGTGCAGAGGGAATGGCGGGAAACAACCGGAAACGACGCTCCTCCAGGACTATCTACCTGATGAACAGGTCTCTGTTCGATCGTAAAATGCGGTGATCAGCCTGCGGAGGGCGCCGATAGTTGTGCCAAAGGGATCGATCACTTATGACCACCAATCACCGCTGATGGGATTGGTGCAGGAAAAAAAACTGTGAAGGAAGATTGAAGAATGGGGGAAGGTAAACCTAAAAAGATATTTCTCGAAATAAACTGAAAGATGACATACATTCACTAACAATCAATCCAAAAGCAAACTTTGATAAACGTCGACTTAATTCGTCATTTGAAGAGCAATATAAAAGGAACTTTAAAAATAATTATAAGAAATTATTTTTGTGTAACTGTAGATGAGGATAATATGTGGATCCCAGTATTTAAATATTTTAATTTGCTTTTGAGTTTTCTAATCCTTTTAGAACTCGATAATCCGGGCTTCCAATTCCAAACTCTATTTTGGCCATCAGGTGTTGAAAATGTTGGCACTTTCCTGTATTTTCAATCCGGATTTCTCAGTTGTAAATTTAATTATGATTAGAAAGTGGCCTCCATTTTTAGCATCTGAACGTGTTTATCCAGAAATTCACGACGTTCATTAAGTTCAGATAACAGCGACCACTCTTTAATTAAGGTCAGCTGCTAATGAAATGAACGTAAGGTATTTTTAATTAATGAAAGTTACCTGTACTTAATTACACGATGCTATCGTTAAAGATCTTTTCCCGCATTTACTACCATTCCGATGCGAGTGACATACGAGAGCTTTTCTATTTGTCTGCGTTTTGTTGTTTTTCCAGCCGCCGTTGATTCCATTTTATCGAAGAATCATTTCGAAACAGAAATCGGTGGTTTCAATTTCATTCTCGTTTCCTTGCCGGGCTGATGTCATTTCCTTTTTGGCCGAGACCGGTCGACACTGGGGCGAACGATGGCGTAATTTGTTAGGAAAGCGGAGCGGGCGAATTACAGGTGGCAATTTCGGGGCTACCACTGCGGGCGAGCCGTTGTCCACCGTGGAAACTCGTAATTGGGCACTTTGGTTCCAACTCATTTGGAGACGGTCGGTCGTGAATCTTGAAAATTAGCGCTTGAGCACTCGGAAGCCTTGCCTTTCCTCCCCAACCCTTCCATCTGTCCAGACTTCCTCCGCTTGCCACAAACCAATCACCAAATGTAGGCTACTAACCACGCATTTAGAAATGGACTTCTTAAGAAGATTAATTTTCCACGATGTTTACAACATTAATCGATCAAACATGTTCACGGTCAGATTTCTAGCCTAAAGTGCTTTCAGCCTCTTTTTTTGCCAACTTGACATCCCAAGAGAAATATTAAGAACTTTCTGATAACGTGCGCAGACATATATAAACCACCAACTTCGGCATATTAATGCAAACTTATTGCAAAATTGCGGCATTCAATTTGAAAATCAAATATTCATATCCAGTAATTCCGATATTTCTTCACTTCATGAAATGAACACAAGATTTCTCCACTACCTTTTTGCGTTTACCATTTTAGCGGATCCTATTCGTAATGGATAAATTGCTCATACATCACTTAATAATGATGCAAATTATTTAATTTAAAACGCTTACGTGTTCTAAATTAATACGCAGTCTCTGCTTCTCAAAATCTAATTTCGGTACATCAAAGCTCGTTACGTTAATGAAGAGCACAGATAGTAGGATAATTCTACTGAAAATTCTCGTATAAACCGATTTTGAATCTGTCAATGACACATTTACATTAATAAATAATGAAAAGTTTCTTTAGAATCTCTATACTGAGTGGAAACTTGCGTTTTTGGGGCTGAATTTTCGTTGAAGAGAAATCAGTTGTTCCGATGAGTGTCGAGAGATTTCGTTGTAGACAAGACTAGCATCTATTTAGTGTATGAAAAGTATTCAGGCACCATTCTTACAAGGGGAGGACCATATACTACTTGATTGTCCTACACTCTGAATTTGTAAATATACATCAATAGCCTATATAACTAACTTTAAATGATTATATCTCATAAACTAATCCCCATTAGCATGAGTTACTATGCCATATAATAGTGGGAGGGGTGCATAACAACATATTTAAATTTCAGTTAAATCCAAGCTTAACAGACCTGGTCCTCCCTTGTTAGTATAAATTTAGAAATTACACGGAAATCACGACATTTCTGCATATCAGTCAAAACACTGCCGCAAGAATCTTTGAAAATGGCTTTTCCAGCGACTGCGGAGGCATAATAATAAGTTTCTGAGCATAGGATCCGCTAAAATGGTAGTGGAGAAATGAACTAAATCGAAATAACACATATATGAGCGTATCTGATCAATCGATTGTACAAAATTAATACATTCTGGATGATTAGATTTAACATGTTTATTTGCAGTGCCATCTACCGTGTAGGTGGTGTTTACAAAATTTTAATCACCGGGAAAATATTTTCGAAATAATGTAATTACTTTCAAAAATCGTTGCCCTGGATGATCAAATGAATGTAATCGGAAGTAAATTTTTATGATAAATTTTTTTCGCTTCAAGAATTCTTCAAAAAATATTTTTTATGTTACTTTATATGTTGGTTCATTTAATAAATCCTGGATGAACCATTTATTGGCTAAATTATCCACTGACTAATTAAAATACGTGATAGGGGAATTTAATTTTTATAATAATTATTCATTTCCTTTCATGTATTCTGTAAAGTTTCCATTATCGACACATTTTTATACAAAGACTTGTTTCTAATTTCGCCTCTAAGCTTTTAGCCAAGACATCTTGCAAACCAAGGGAAAGGTTTGATATAATAGGCTATAATTTGCTAGAAAATGCATTCTTAAAATGCTGTTAGGAAATTGAGCAATTACTAAAGATAATTCGTCTGATAATACGATCGTAACCTTTTAACGACCTTTCGGTTACGACAATGAATTTCCCTTAAGCTCGTTACAGGCTTTTGGCTACTTCGTCTTAGAGTTATTGCAAGCTCATTAAAGATTTTACTAAGGTAATTTATCAGGCCGTCCTTACGGATACACTCTTTAAGAATTAAGTGATCTTTAAAAATTTATACGGATCAGTAACTGTTTAAAATTTAAAAAAAAGAAAAGATTCTCTGTCAAATGTAACGTTTAGCTTGGTTAGCTTTATGACCAAGTAAATTGTTTTTTTCAAAGGATACTAAGAAAGCTCTAATATTATTATAACTATTGAGAATTATTTGCTAATAATAATAATACGATTTAGTATCGTTGACAATGCTAGATTTATTGATTCACATTGCTTTATACATTTATCAGCATTGCCATGGGGACGTTTTCATCGAATTGATTGTATTATAATTTTACAAAGCTTCAAGTGCACAATGTTATACGAGTAAACAACAAACATGTTGTCATATTTGCTCTCTTCATTTATCAGTAAATACAACTGATATACCTGTGTTTGTATTTTGGTTGTTTGCAGTTATTTCTTATCGATTTACTCGTTGTTGTTGCTTTTGTTGTATTTCTGATACTCGAGGCAAATTCAGTTTATCGGTTCCCTGAAGAGTCGGGCCAACAGATTTTTGGGCGAGAAAAGAATCGATGTTCAATTTTACGAGAAAATTGCCCGGCGAGATGGAAGACTTTATAGGAAAAAAAAGTTTTTAGAAAAATAAATGTAATTCACTTGGATGGAAGAAAAATTGTTTGTTTGAATATACGGACACATTAGAAAAAATATTTTAATTTAATTATTTAGATTAACTTCGGTTCTGTTACATGTTAAGCATCCAGTCCGAATGTAATGCTTCGTTTTAATTTGAATTTAATGTAAAGATAAAAAATAATGAAAAGCGGTTTAATAAACAGACTTTGCTTTGTAAAATTTTTTTAAAGATTAAATGATAGTGAATTATGTCTTCAATTTTATTGAAAAATTTTGCGTGAACCATTTCCATATAAAAGGCTAGCAACGAGTTCTCCCCATCTGTCGAGAAATTTTACAATTACATTAGAGTTAAGGATGAAACTGAGATGAGATCCAGATTAGTGAAACTGTTTTCTACACGTGTGGATTATAGGTAACAATAGAGTTTATGAAATTATCAACAGAGGATCATCCAGTCAACTTCTGAACAGCGATGCTGATCCTATGTCGGTGGCTAACTGGATGCCCCTAGCTCAGTGAACCATAAAATGATTTTATTGTTTATTTGCTATTTGGTTTGTATTATTAATATTCACTCATTATTAATAATTGGCTATTTCATTAGATTTCTTTATATATTCCGTCTTTCCAAATCTTATCACTCAGTACTGAAGGAGGCGTCCCCGCAGAAATGTATATTCGAATCATTAAAGATAATGCGTTGTGAATTTGCGGTTTCCTTATACTTTGTTCACATTATAGATGGATTAATCGATTTTATGACACAGATCTAGAGTTTGATCTTAGGAGGATTGATGCTCAACACTTTAATTCCACTGTAATGATTTGAGGGTTTGTAGCTCTAATCACAAAACATGAAATAACAGGATATGCTTCGTTAGGAATTAAACTTTTCGAGGATGAAGATGTTTTCGGTACTTTTTAGTACGAATTAGTCATTTCTAGCGTAATTTCTACGTTTTACTCTTGAGCGATTGATGATATTAGAATGAGAGATAGAAACGTAGCACTTGTCAGTTTTCTGAGATCATTTTAGACAAATTACGTTTGCTTTTTGTTTGTTTTATGTATGTTTGTAGTTCAGTTCATGCCGCTTAGTCTAAATTTGTAATTGTTGCAATTTAACTTTTTACTGAAAAGTACGAAGACGTTTTGAAAGGTTTTTCCTCCTAGGTAATAGCTTCAGCAATTTACGAGATACTGATCTGAGTTATGCATCTGATGAACGCTTGGAATGTCCTCTACCAGATAGTGTCTTATTTTTCAACGTAGTCACCATCCCTGTTTACACACTTCCGCCAACATTGGACAAGTTTTTTCATTCCATGCATGTATTACCGGCACTTGTGGTCCACTGCTGCTTTCACCTCGCAGTGGATAACGTTCAGATGTTGGTCATGCAGACTTGTTGTGCTTGGATTGCTGTCTTTCACACTCCTTGCCTACCTTCTGATAGTGCTCACATCCACTTATCTGTTGTCCTAGATAATGTCTATGGGTACACAATTCAATCACAGTACGTTGTTTCAATCGAAAGTCCATGAACGTCGTCATTTTCTCAACTATTCTATTGTAGATGGACGCCGCTAGGTGTCGTGATAGTCAATGAATCAGGGAAATTCCTGAAGCTATCGCATAAGAGGCAGAAGTTTTTATAACGCCCTCGTAAAACATTGCAAATGTGTCCGTAATGGAAATGCTTATGTTTTACCATTTTTAATGTATGCTATAAAGTTAATATTTATATGAATGCATTCATATATGAATCATGAGTATTTAAATTAAAAATTCTTTTCTTGTTTCAGAAAAAGAAATGTCTCTTAGAAAACATTAAAAACAAGCAGCATTGCTTTATGGGTGCTTAACACTTAACTTCATTAAGGAAATGAATCTGTAAATGTCAACGTTAGTAAGAGGAGGTGTGTGGAAAAGAAAGGCAGACTTTAATTAATTGAAAAAGAAGCGACCGAAATGACCAGTTAATAAAACAGCCCGAAGGGGGATATTCATGAGCAAAAGGCCCTTTTCTTCTCACCGATGAAAAGTGACGTTTTCCCTCTTCCCTCCCCCCTCCCCCACATTTTACAGTGGTTTTATCGTAAACTCCTTATTATTAACTAAGGCAGTATTCTAAATGAACTCTAACCTCAGCCATTGTCATCGTGAAACAATGAGTGTGAATGTCTTTTGGAGGAACAGCCAAGAAGAGAGACACGAGTGAAGGGAAGGAGAGAGAAAAAAATAAAGGAAAAGGAAAGTGGAAGTTGCTCAAGGCGTCTCCCACGCGGTCTGCCACGATCCCACCTTCCTCCCCTTATCGATTTTTACTTGGGGAGTCTAAAGATGGTCACCCTCTGTCTGTCTGTGTTCGTATGTGTATGTGTGTGTGTGCGAGTGAGGATGCTAGTCTGCAATTTAACCCCTCTTTGAGCTTTCCATTGGACAAGCGAAGTTCTATCAAAAGATAACGATCGACAACGACAACCGAATTGGACTCAAAGGGTTCGGAGGGACTCCTTCACGAACGGTTGCCTATTACCGGCGCAAACGATCGATTCGAATAATTAAATTTTTGTGTTTCGACCGAAGAGGTCTTTCTGCGTTAAAATCCACAGCACCCATTTTCAACACAAGATAGATGCCTGAATAAAGCTGCTGTTTAGCCAACAATTTTTTGAAATCTTATTTATGATAACGAAAGTAAGGTGAAGTATCACATTGGAATATGAACAGTTTTCACATTACGTAACGACAAATGAGTTTTTCTAGGAAAATATGATGATATATAATACTTGAAGTAAACTTGCTAATTGTTTAATTTTTTTATAATGCCTATATACATACGCGCTATCTCTGTCGTCCGGGTGACAATTTCCTCTAGATTCCCTTTACATGTGTATAATTATAAAAAACAAACATTTTGGCTGTGTCCATAAATATTCAGTTAGCATCAATTGATAGTAGTGTTGGGCAGTACCATTGTTAAAATGAATTGTTTAAGGCTTATTTGTAAGAATTTATCAAGCTGAACTCTCAGCTAAATCTGTGAATAGTCTGTTTCTAATTAAGACGTGTATTCATTCCTGATCGTTATTAAATAGCGGAAGAATGGAGCACTTATTGGTTTTACAATATCCGTCTGTCTGTCCGCCCCCTTCATATTTTCTACATTTGTTGACGTAGAAGGTAGAAACTCGGAACATAGCTCACCATAGGCATGTCCTATTTTAGTTTGGCTTTGATTGACCCACTGGGGTCGGAGTTAGAGGGGACCAAGTGATCTACGTGTTATTTAGGTATATGAAAGAGTAAAATTCGATATGCAGATTCCTCTAAGCAAGATCTACATTACTATGATGTTTGGGCCAAATTGTCCCAAAATTGTGGGGGTAGTAGTCACTTGATCTGTAGAACTACAGCAAAATATGGGCATGTGATATATCATTCGATCGGAAATGATGAGAAAGGAAAGAAGATACAGCTGGTTTATATTTTCTAAATAACTACGTTCGAGAAAATCAATTTTTCGATTAAAAAAATTGAGGAGATTAAAAAGTGCAGATAAAGGAGTAAAAATAGATGAACTCAAGGTTCCGCTACTTTCCTATACCGTCCTCGGAGAAAATTAATTCCTTTTTTACTATTTCAACCTAACGAAAGAAAACTGGACGTGTCGACTTCAATTGAAGAGTTGAGAACCAAAGTGCGGCATTGTTAAAGTTTGCTGGCAAATGTTCTAGTTTATGGTAAGTGAATAATTTGAACATTTTATACTTCACATATGTGATAAATAACCCTCAGCTGCAGCCCCAGATGTCCTTAGCTGGATTCCATTGTAGATGGAGATAGTTCAGTATGGCTCTCAACCCTTCAATTATTAGACATATTTTGATTTGCATTGTAAGAGTGTTTAAGAAGTCAGAAATTCAGTATGACATCTCCAGTTTTTGCATCTCTGACATCGCTTCTTACGTATTCAAGAAGTAAATTTACTTTCGTGTTGCAAAAGTTCCTACGGAGTTTCGAAGTCTGGATTCAAGCCACATATAAAAGATAACAGCATAACCAAGAGACTTGTCAGAGTTTCGTCAAAGACTCACGGATGCAATTACTACCATGGACGCTGATATATTGAAACAAGTTTAGCATGAACTAGCTAAATTACAGAATTGACGTTTATCGAGTTGGTATCGTACAACATGGCTATGTCACTTTCTCATTTCCTCTCCAACCGTAACAATACCAGTTTGTGTGACTTGCTTCAAATCTTAGTTCATAATATGAGTCTTTTGTATTTTGCTTTCAGAGACATTAACCTTGCTTGAGAAATATATAGTGACACGGCAGTGGAAAAACCGCAAATTTATGAATAGCAGAACGTTTCCGTGAAATTTTCTATCGTAATGATGATTCATGGGGCGACGAATCGGCTGAAGGAGATTTCTAAGAATAGTTCTAGAAATGTTTTCAAAAACATTCGGAGGGAGGTATTTTGAAGGAAATATAATGTAAACAACATCTCGATTTTGAAGACAAACTTATTTTTAGAAATTTTTGAAGCAACCTTTTAAGTTTTTTTCGACAGCTGACATTATTCTATTCGAATTCTGATACAGCGATTATATTTTCCATTTTATGATTAATAATCATAATATATTGCACTTAGATTTCATTATATTCCTTTATGTTGATTAAGTTAGGTATCTCGATATCATTACTAAAATGATACAATTGCTTCCATATTTATGTAAAGCTTCCTGGCCCGTTTAAATACGCTTATAATTGGAAATGCTAGGGAATATATTCAGGAATTGCTTTCCACTGATGAAGTAATCCTTCTGCTGTTGTGATCCTGAAGTAATCCTTGTCTGATGTAATGTTACTTTGATGGAATTGTCAACATTGATTATAATATCGAAATGACCATATATAGTTTCGCAGATTAAAATGACCTTTGAAGCTAATCCCTATAATTTCAAGAGGACGTATTGCATCATTGTTAGTTTCTGATCCAGGTAAATGCATGCAGATTCGTGGTGACGTCTTTCGATTGTTTTTTTATCTTTCTTGGCGATGAAATTTTCTTTAAATGGAAGAAGTTTCGATGTCGCCGTTCTTTCATCTCGAATTCCTCCTCTGCGTGAAGACCCGAAGAAAATTAACGAGAGCCTTCCGAAACTAAATCTTAAATTATAATTAGACGGTAATCTGTATCGATCGGTCGATGAAGGACTCATACCTCAGAAAATAACCAAATTTTGATTTCCAGAATTAAAGGTGGGAAGACGATCACCTGTTTCGAGGAGAGACGAGCGAATCCATCGTTATTTTTCGGGGTTCTTTCTCTAAAGGAAACCGGTATTGGAAAAATTAAAGATAAAAATATTGTGAAAACTTGATCTTATTCAACAACCGTTCCACTTTTGAATTTTTTATATAACAAGAAATATCGTTTTACGTTTAGCTGGCACGTTTCAAATGAAAAAAAACAAAACAATTTTATTGCGGATTTAAATGCGTGTTTGTGAAATATAGCTGCAAATTATGAGTATTTAAGAAAAAAAATGTAGGGATAACATACCTTTTTTGCATCGGGAACTTTATGACTAATTTTATGTTTATAAATTAAGAATCTGAAATTCTTCTTTGACAAATTGTTATACGGGCATTTCGTCACTCCACATTTTACGCGTTTTCACTATAACGCGATTTCAAAAAGTTAATTCAGTAGGCGTATAATAATCACAACAAAAGGTTCAAAATAGTAAGGTCCATCGTTGGAGTCTTTTACGAAGTAAACATTATGGGAAAAAGACGTAATTGTGATCAAAATTCTTCCAAGACTGTAATAAACGGAGAAAAGATATATCACTGAATAAGTATAAAAAGTTATGAACGTAATAAGCTCACTTTATGCAATTCGTGTTACACGGTTATACTTCATAGAACCAATTAATCGCATAAGGTGAGAGTACCAGTAACCCTCTTTAAAGCACTTTGGAGAGGAAACTAGTGGACCGTAACAACGCCAAACGTGAACGGTATGCGTTTCAGATCGTGGGGAAATGAGTGTTGCAAGACAGCAATAAGTTCAAATATTGTCGATAGAGGGAACTGTGGTGCTACGAAGAGCGCTTAGTGAAGGTCCCCGTCTCTTTGAGCCAATAATTTCAGAGTTTGTATGCGAAACCGCTGCAGGAGCGTTTTCATCGTTCTTGTAAAATAACATAAACAGAAAGCCTTGGTCAACCACCTTCGCACGTCTTTTATCATGATGCGGGGGCCTTACTGCTCGTTATGAAAAGTCTTCTTCTACAGTCACTTTTTGACCTAGTTTTTTATTGTACGAATTGTTTCCCCATGTTCTGAAATACATACCATTCAATCATTGCGTTGTTATGCCCACTGGTTTCTTCCCTAGTGTTTTGAATTGGAATATTTTAGTTTGAATTACCCTAATATTAACATTATGAGATTTATCGGGTTTCTATTTAACAAACATTTCAACCAAAAAACGACAACAACTTTATCCTTCGTATAGGATATCCATGAGACCTGTTGTCCTAAGAGACATATTGCCAAATATTGCTTCACTGCTCAGCTTCGTTACTGTGGCGAAAACTATCTTGCGCACATTTCCGAGCCATGGCTGGTAAGTTGGCAAAGTTGAGTTCATTAATTATTAATGCTCTTCTATTCATAGAGTAATGCATGTAAAATTAAGCAAGCGTTATTACCTAATTTTCCTCTCATGCAGACACATATGTCCTAATTTCTAAAAAAAAAAAAAATTGGTTCTTGTAAATATTTTTCATGTTTCCTCGAACCCCACTTTACTCAGCTAAATGAGCAATTTCCTCGAGTTAAGTGCAGCTCCAAGTTATCCTGCAAGAGCACGGCCAATGATATTGGAAGGGTCTGTGTGTATGTGTGTGCAATGTGACAGGAAGCTTTGCTCGCATGGACGCATTTACACCGACGTACTCTCTCTCTTTCCCCCTTCCTAGCTTCCCCTCCTGATTCAGTTCCCTTTTCCCTCTCCCCAGTTTTTAGTCTCGGAGACACCAGCCGACAAAGAAAATCCGATCCAATTTAGAGGCACGGGCTAATTTTCGGAATGAGATTTAAGGAAGGCTGAGTGTCTTTCTCCCTTTCTTTTCTCTTCCTTGGAAACAAGATGGATGGCACTCCAATATCCAATGCCACCTATCGAGCGCTAGAAAATGAACCACAACCGCCGGCAATATTACATCCCCTGAAATTTTTTCTCCTTTTTTTGTCTTTCTTCCAAATTGTAAAAATGGCTAACTCCTTGTCAACATATAAAGCTTGCTGAATTTTGTCTCTTTCCAAATCCCATTCTTAACAAAGGAGTTGACATTTGGTTGTTTTCCTAACATACCGCTTCTCTGCTTCAGAATCTTGTAAACATTTCTAACAAATGCGTCATTGTAATTATTTCAAATTTCTTCCGCATTAATATTTTTATGTTATACAAAGATATTCCATCACGAAAACGGCAGGCTTCGCTACGGAATTCTGATTTTTTTTAAAGCAAACATTTCATATGAATCATGGATCGATATGGCTCGTTCCGAGATACCGCACAAATTATCTTATTTTATTTATTTATTTATTTATTATTAAAATGGAATCCAGTACGTCCACCCAGGGCCCTTATGGCCAGAGGCCGACGAGTTGGGTCCCTGGATGGACCTGGATTGACGACTGCTGTATGATGGTCGCAGCAGCCGGGGAAGGGGGACTGAAGAATCATGTGTCACTCACTGATGGTCGCCCATCCAGTGACTAGCCGTGCCTTGTATTGCTTAACTTCACAGAACTTATGTGTTCAGTGGAAGCTCACTAGGCCACGGCCTGAAAAAGACATTGGATTAAATTTCTAGTTTGATCCAATTTGCTTATCCATTAGATTTCTACTTAGGTCACTCCGAAAGTAATATCTCCTATTTTTTTAAAATTTTATATTGGCTACAATGTTGGCGGTATAATAGTAAAGTTGAACCTTCCCACTAAATTCCGTTAAATTTTGCTGCCATGCGACAGATGGCATCAGATTAGCGTTTAAGACAATGGCGTCTGAAATGGAAGTGCGTATGAATCAATGTGTGGAAAAATTGCACTATTGTCATTCATATATGTTTGCTGAACTTTATCATTATGATGTGAAACGGTGTACAGATTTTTACCAGAATGCAGGGAAAGTGTATAGCTATTTCATCTAATGATTATGTCGAGAAGTAATTTTTGTAGCTTAAAAATTCCCCCTATCAAATTACGTTATTCTACTTGGTGACATTATTTAGGAAATACTTGCAAGGGGAGCGAGAAAGACGAGATCAGGTAGCTCAAAAGAAAACCTAAAAAACAATCAATAACGGAAGCAGCTCAACATTTGCCATCCCCTTGGCATTAATGATGCTCATTGAACGAGACCATTGGAGGAAAGGGTTATTGTGGGTGTGTATGAGAAAGAGGTGAAGACTTCGGACAATACTTGTGAAAATGAACGCAACAATTTCAATAAGGCCAGATAGCTTTTATTCTGTTTTTTTTGTTCTTTTTTTACAAAAAAAATCCATATCTCGATACTCAAACTACGCCGATTCATGGTCAATCTGAAAATATAGTCCTTGCAGAGCATACAGAAAATGTAATATTTTTTGTACAAATTGCTTGGATACTGCTGAATATGCAGTATTCCTGGATAATACTGGATTGCAGGTTAGGTTACGTTACGCTAATACTGGGTAATACAGGTTCGAATCCAGATCAGGGATCATGAGTTTTTATTTTTCATGTATTTCGGTTATCAATTACATTTTTTTGCTTAAAATACTCATTTAAAATCTGTCGCTTTCATCAACGGCCGTATGCAGAGAAGAATTATACGAGCCATGATGTATAATTCAGATACAGAGTGATCATAAAATCTATTTACCTCTTAAGTATAATAAGTGCCCAAAGAAAAGGAGACTTTTACTACACCGCCGTAGTATCTAATAGAAGTGGATAAATATGTTTTTCGATAGATGTGATGCTATCCCGGCTTCCCACGTCCTAAAAAAGCTCACTCTGCCATGAAGGCCGGAAAAGTGATGCTCAGTTTCTTTTTCGACCAAGAAGGACCTATATTCATCGACTGGCTGGAACGGGATGAAACAGTTAACGCTAAAGGGTACTGCAATACGTTGCTGAAACTGAAACAGGCTATCAAAACAACCGCAGAGAGAAGCTCTGGAACGGAATAGCACTGCTACAGGATAACGCTAAGCCATATAGAAGATCCTTCATCTGCTGGAAACATTTCGTTGGGAGAGCCTCAAACATCCTCCGTACAGCCCCGACATCTCCGCTTGTGATTCCCATATCTTCAACCCCTTAAAAAAAATCACTGGAAGGTCATCGGTTCGCCTGTGACAAGGAAGTGCAGAACACCGTGAAAAAATGGATCCGCAACCCAGGAGTCTTCCATTCGCTTCCTACGCGTGGGGTCAGTGCATCAGTATCAATAACAATTATGTGTAGGCGACAAGTTACACAGAAACTGTACGTCAAATATTCTGTAATTAAAATATTCGTTAGATGTAACCGTTGTCTCCTTTTCATTTGGGCACACCTTATAATACTGGTAGAGTTCAGTTGTGGAAGTTAAGACAGAGAGCATTACAAAAAAGTTTAATTAAAAATGAACGTAATTCCTATGTACATTATGAGTTATTCAAAATCTCTCGGGTAAAAGGATTTTATGGTCACCTTATACTTTCAAATCATTATAGATTAACTTTTCATTAAATCATTAACATGATTATAAAGCAGGTTCGTGACTTTTCACATGATTTTTTCATACTGCAAATGAGATTTTAATGTGAACAAAAAAACGCCATCTATACAAACTTAATTTGCCTCAAACACACAAAATTGATTGTCCTTACTCAAATGGGTTCCTTTCTGACTTAAGGCCGCTTTGAGACGAACTGTCGTTCAGAGTAAAGGGTTTCTTTAAACATTTTACTGATGATGTACATAGAAGCGAAGAAGAGTAATTAAAGCTACAAATCTAATAGGAAATGCGGGTCACATCTTTGAATCATTGAAAATCATTAGGAAGTAAAGAGCTATTGATTTTCCCATTGTTTTCTTCCCCGATCGAATATTTTGCAGAGATGTCGGCACTTCTTAAATCTTAGGACGTTCAAAGAGGAGACGCCACGAATTCGAAAGATAATCTAGAGAAAGAGGAAGTGAACGGGTGAGGCCGTGACTTCCGGTTCCCTGAAATCCCTCTTTTGCCTGAAAAGACGACCGAAGCTGGGGTAGAGAGAGAGAGAGCGAGAGCGAGCGAGGGTACCTTCGAACGCCGGTTGCGACACGAGCCGACCCGCGCCCATCGTGTGCGGTTGAGTGGTGGTAAAAGGGTTTCGATTTCTCCTTCCGCCCCCGACCCCTTCCACTCTTCGTGTTTCAGGGCCAAACCCGGAAACCGCGTTAATATATATGAAACCACTAACTCTACTCTCCAGAAAATGCAAACGGCCGAGCCTTGGGATCCGTTCCCCCTTTTCCCCCCGGGGACGAACGGTTCCGAGCAGGGCAGCACCCAATCGATGCGAACAGTAGACAAGAGACTCCGATCGGCTTTCAACCCGTCCATCTCTTCTACGCCTTTATGAAAATATGAGGGGAGAAAAGAACCACTCCGGTTCAGATAGGGTTTCCGAGATAAATAGCGTTGTTCCTAGTTGAATATGTGTTGACTGCCAGGGAGGAAGATGATAAGAGGAATAAACGGCTCCTCATCTCGGGAGCTTTTCTTCTTAGAGATACGTAGAAAATGTGGACTTTTATATCACAGTCTAGGGAATTGGGATATGAAGATTTCTATGCTGGTGTAAAGTAATTGTTTAAAAAATAATTTTGTCCTCGGCACCTTAAATATTTCTGGCACAGACAAAATTACCGCCACGACCAACAACATCAAATGGTTTTATATACTGTTCGTTAAATCAGTCATTGCGTCTTATTGCCTTTAAGTCGATATTTACTGCATCTCAGATATATTGAATTCTTAACACTTTACAACAGCCCTTACAACAAATTGCCTTCAGGGGATATCCAATAGATATTCAATGGATGTTCAATATTCATCTAAAAGATGTAGACGGAATCTAAGTGGACATCTGTATTAAACATCTCTACTAGACCTGTCTACTATATCTCTCTGTCTCCCGTTTTCCTTTATCCAATATGAGATATCTATTGTATGTTTTGGATCTGAGAAAATTCCTAAAACGACATTTATTGGATATCTAAGGGTTTATACGAGGATTATCCAGAAAATAAGGGGGCATTAAGAAAACAAGAAAACATTAGAGTAAAGATGATTGCTGATTTTTGAAGACACTACCGTACTACGTAGTTACCAGCACTTGTCGTAGTGTTGCACCTGTGATACTGGAGAAGTGAACGTGAAATTTGGGGGGAACTGCCTATGGAGACCGACATCATAATGAATCGTCTGTTCTCCCTCAATTCTCGTCAACTGCACCCACCAAATTGTCATTCACCGAAAATTGTCTTAAAACTTATAGCCAACAATGCTCAATAATCAGCTCAAACTTTATGTACGCATAAAATCATTGCCTTTGCTGGCGAGGCCAACGAGTTACAGGCCAGGGCACTCAAACGTCACGTGATCGTCGGGTCCCAATCCGTTTTTCTTCATGCAAACATTTTCACGCCTCCATTAATAAGCAGCAAACATCTCCGTACCATTGAACCACTCATCACTTGTTTGCCATAAACCTCACAAATTTCAGATGGATTTATCTGGTTTAATATTGTTCGCGTTCAGAAAACGAATCACAGAACGAGTTTCACAGGTAGCGGGCGTTTTGAATTTCTGAGATTCATCGTAAACCCTCGCCAGAAGCAGACGAACTTCAAGAATTTTGAAAATGGCGCCAGTACGATGACACGAATCATCACGATCATTCACGACTGCAGAGCCACAGTGGCAATATTTAAAAATGGAACTTACTTTCTGAGTAGCCCTCGTATTTAATGGATGTTTCAATTTGAACTTGGATATTATGACGTGATTACAATATTTCCATATCCGTAGATGTTATGTGTTGATATTGACATTTGTTTAACTTACATAATCAAAATTAATATAAGTTCTGTATATTCAATGCAATATTAATCCTGTGCAAAGGAAATTCGTGAATTTTATATAGAATAGGTACATGGTGTAACATAAAAGGTTCATTACATTTCAATCGTAAATAGTTCGTCAACCGTTGGTCGCAGGTCAGTGAATCGAACACTATTTGAAAGAGGGGAACGTCAAGTTTTTGTTCAATGCTAGTAGAGGTCACTAGGATGCATCTGGAAGACGTAGGGATGTCCCGTCAGTTACTGTCCAGATGGCAAACCAAAGCCTTTTTGTGGCCACCTCGATCCCCC
>JAHWFO010012390.1:3085633-3117494 GCA_023313115.1 Rhysida immarginata | reverse complement strand
TAAACGGTTGGATCAATTGAAAAAACACCAAGAATCAAACATTTCTCGAATATTGTGTACAATCTGAATATACCATTAAAAATAAGGGTTCCTATTTAAGATTTCAAAGTTACCCCCTCCCCCAGCCCCCCCCTCACAAGAGAGGGGGGTAATTTTTTAACTAATGAATTTTCCCCGCGAAATAATTCACTTATGATTTTGGACATTTTTTCGTGCAATGCTTAGTTTCCGAGATATTCAGTTGTCTCAAGATAAATGCCTCACCCTGTATATTTAAAATTAGTTACGTGGATTATTCCACTTTTTTATTTTATTATTTTACAATTACTTTATTGTTTTACTTTTATACATTCTTGTTGAATTCAATTTATGCTAGTTCTCAACATGTTGATAATTTTATAAGATTTAAATGTTCGATGTCCAGATTTAAGCGCAAATAAGAATTTTCATTATTCGTGAGGTAAAATCAAGCAGTGTTAATTTTTTTTTCCTGTGAGCAGGAAGAGCCCATTTCGTTGATTTCTAAACTCGAAGTGGTTTGACGATCAAGTAGAATTTTTTTTTTAATATGTTCTTTACTTTTTAAAAATTGATTCATTCAGGATTATGTAGAATGGTAATTTAAAGTGATTTTTGAAATTTTGTTTGTGTCACTAGCCATCTGGAATTTTTAATAATAAAGATAGCATTCATGTAATAGAAATTTTCTGCGTTTCTGCATGATTGCTTCCTCCCTTAAAGGCTTTCGACTTCGGTGAAATTGTCTCTTCCACTCAAAAAGATATTGAGGTAATTCTATTTATTTTTTTGAATAAGCTAAGCAATATTATAAGTTACTTTGTGATAATAAGCTTCTGAAGTATTAATATAGTAACTCAATTTATGTTAAATTTTTTATTTTATGAGATGATATACATATGTGTATTGGAATAAAAAATTCGAGTTATCGATTCAGGATATCATTGAAGAATAATAGACTGAGATCGAATTAAATTTAATTTTTTCTGTTGCTGTGTGTTGGAAAAGCACTGGTGTATTCTCCTAACTCATTCATTGGATAATAATGGTAGTAAGAAGACCCGTAGTTGAAATATTTATAGATTGTTCCCCAGATTGTGGAAGCCTCTTAGAATAATCGCCTTCGATTTTTTCGAACGCTTGTTGGAAAACTTTTAATTTTTAATTCCACAGGAATTTCCTCGTCTACCTCTTGGCATAGTTGGCCATGGCGCCGGAACCGAAACCAATCTTTTAAAAGGTTAGCGTTTTTAATGTCAGGCAAAATCATCTTCCGCAAACTCATTTTCTGGCAGATGAGGATGATCACGTGACTCCTCTCTCGGGCATAAAATCTATTTTTCGAATGGCATTTTAGCGAATCAGACGCTCGAGGGCAACGCGTTCGCCATTTGGCCACCCATCGGTCGCCATTTTGATTCCTAGTCGAAAACTTCCTCCATTCATTAATTATTAATTGATCAAAGTGGAGGTTGAATGGCCTTGGTTGCCTAGGCAACGATCCAATTGAGATCGATTAAGTAGGCGTTTTGTTCTTCACAGTTTTCGCTGAGAAGAGACGGGGAAAAAATTGCCGAAAAATATTTGACAAGGGATAAAATTACCTTCTTTAACTGTCAAAATTTCCTGGTTCTTTCTCGACTTTTCCATTACTTGATTGAAAAAAATTGGAGAAAATTGTCCAGAGAAGATGGTGGTTAGAGGGAGGGGGGGTGAATAACGGTAACCTCTGTAATGATAATGATAAAAAAGCTTGAAATAAATCTAAAATATATTTATTTGCCATATAATTCTAAAACTGTTAGAGGTTAAATTAGAAACAGTTAAAAAGTTAAGATTTGAAGAGGATAATTTGTTAGAATTGTATGGTTTGCTTCAAATGTTATTTGGAGCTTTTTTGCATGAAAAACGTCCAAAAACTTGCTTTTGAGTTGAATTCAATTTTCTTCCCGAGATCTTTGGTTTTGAGTTAAAAAGTTAAGATTTGGTAAAGAATAATTATTTAGAATTGTAAATATTTTTAATACAAGCACAATCGATAATGGCAACTTGAAAATTTTTCATTGGATAGTCTTTGATAACATAATTCATTCAAGAATAAAACGATCATTTTGGATAATTGTTATATGATTGAGTCCTTGTATCTGCTTCTTTCACATTTTTGAAAGGATTTTGTAGCTCTTCCCAACGGTATTTCGATCGGTGTCAATAACATTTTAGTGAAGGTGGGGGAGAGGGGCATAGCTTTTTTCTTTTTAATTATAGATTATATATTGTCTGTTTCCTATTTTATTGGACAGATGGACACTCGAACTTTCACTTAGAAGTTTACAATAAAATTTCATACACATGTTTATTATCATGTTGCATCATATTCACATTTGAAACTATGAATGTATAATTTCAAATTTAAAGAAAAAAACTAGCTTTTAAGGGAAAATATTATATCCTATTGTTCAACTAATATAACAAACTAATTATCAATCGACCCATTTTTCAGAATAACCTTAAGTACTCTGTCCTTCATAGTGTTACAAGATTTCATTGCCATTGGATTCAAATCATACTAAGCTTCAATGATGGCGGTTTTCAGGGAGTCAGTCTATCTTTATAGGCTTTTCGTACAATTTTCCGCCACAGGTTCTCAATTGGATTTAAATCCGGACTGCTTGATAGCCACATCATCAGGTTGACTTTTTTTGATGCTAGCCATTGTTTTATGACAGTGGAACAATGAGAGTGTACGTTATCCTGTTGTAGAATCTAAGAATCACCGCAGATTTCAGGTGAGTAGGGCAAGACGGAGTCTTCTAGACCTCCTGATACATTTTCAAGTTCAATTTGGACGTGATGAAAGCGAGAGAAATTGTTTCTTTCAATCCAAAGCCTGCGCATATCATAACAGAACCATCACCGTGAGCTCTGATTGAAAACATGAATATCATTCTATTAACATTGTAACCCGTCGGGTCAATTCATATTGAACTTTTTTGTCCTACATCCATTCTTCATCCCACGTCATGTGATCTTTGGTCCATTGTAGGCGTTTCTCTCTACGCCAAACTGTTAAAGGGTGGTTTAGACATTTTTTGGTATATTTCATGTTCTCGGAAAATGCTAAGTTCCAAACAGCTTTGCGTTTCACCAGAAGAGCCAGATCCGTAGAAATTTTTGGAAGCAAAATGTCCTGTTCAACTTGTCTCCCGGATGATCAGTCTTTTATCAGGGAGCGTCAATTTTGATTGGTCTATGTTTAGATCCACGCTTCTGTGTTGCTGATTTTGAGTTGTCTGCTTTCAAATTGAAGTTATACGTGCATTTGTTTCAAAGGACAAGGTGCACATGATGTAACATAACAATAAACAAGTGCGTGAATTAAATCTAAGTAGGATTGTGAATTTGAGATAAAAAGACGAACGTTCACAACAAGATTATATTCTAGATTGAAAGTTGTTTTAAATAAATTTGAGAATCATTTTTGCTTCTACAAAAAAAACCCTGTTTACACTCTCTCGAAAGAAGGTCAACAGCTGTTGTCGCTTTTTATTTTTGACATTTTTAATATTTTTGAAATTTATAAGAGTTTCCTTTCCAGTCTCTTTTTTTTTTTTTTTTTTTCTCTCCCCTCAACCCATTTTTCTCACTTTTCTTCACAGATTGAGTCAATTTTTTTGTTTGAATTTTTTTTTTCTCTCTTGGCCATCGTCCCTTCTCTTTTATTTTTTCCCCCAAGAGTCAGTTTTTTTGCTGGTCTGTGACAAATCTTTATTCTGTCCTTTCTCTCTGTTTTCTTCTTCTAAAGTAATGGGGAAAAAAAAATCTTTGTAATTTTTTATTCAACTTCTCTCTTGGGATCTTACTCTGTAATATACAATGAAGAAGCTGTCATGTTCACCATTCTTATCATATATTTACCCATAAAATTTCTCTTTAAATATTGTTTAATGATCTATAAATTTTATATGAATTCCATTAAGGATTTCTGAGTCCAATAAAAATATTGATTCTAGGCTCCTTAATATATATATACATCCATCGTCATTTAAATTAAAATTCTCTTGAAGCTGTTCACTGACTTTTATTAAACGTAATAGCAATATATTGAATTTCACTCAAATTTTGGCATCATATAGATATTATGCTGCAAATAATTTAAAAAAAAAAATTTAATTGACTATCTTAAGAATAGTTTTATCGCCGTAAACCTGAACTTTCCAATCGTATTTCATCCGGTTACTAGCACCTTACTTAACCTTAATAAATAGATTAAAATAACAATAGCATAGCAGCTTTTGGCCGAACTTGGTTCGATATTTTTCAGGCGCGATTCAGTTTCATTGGCTTCATTCCAATTTTTGCCGTCTTCCTTAAAGTCCTGTATTTCACCATTTATTTCTCGCGAGTGGTGATATTTTATTCTCACCGTAGACAAATAGTGCAAATTGAACGAATGGGTTTAAGGTAGTTGACGTTAACCCCCTTGACGCAAACAGCCCCGGAGAAATTTATCAGTGCCGTTACAAAAATGGGAGAATATTTTCAATTACACGAAAGCCAAAGCAGAATTTTTCCATTTGTTTTAATAAGCGTGTACTCATTGGCAGCGTTGTCGTTGCGAAATGAATTTTCATAAGCTAAAATCGACCGAAATTAACTCGGAATCTAATTGAAATGCGTAAATCCCGCAATGACCCTCTTCATTTCGCTCAATTCTCCATCAGAATCAAATTTGGCAAACTTGCTGTTTTCCCATAATATTCTGTATTGATCTAATTGTAACGTGAAGTTGACACAATTAATAAAAGTCCAACTAATCCGATTGAATTTTAAGCGACTGTCATTAGTGTCATTCATGTTAGGGTCCCGTGATCACAGATTTCATATTTCAACTCAAGAGGCTTAAAACAAGTCCCAACGGACTGTAAAAACCAACGATTATGTCAAAAGAGACGGAAAGACCCATTGATGGCGCCGAGTTCGCAACGATTTTACTCGGGTCTTCACCAAACGAATCGCCAGTGGCAGTTAACTTTAAAAGCGGCTCATAAAATCGGACGCTTTCTTCACGGAAATGGTTTGTTTGCCGTTGCGATATTAAAGAATAGCATGGAATCCAATATGACCATTCTACACATAGCAATGACGCACCAACAAATTTCCACAGGAAATGCTGCGGACATTTTAAGACCCGTGGTAAAACTGAACAGTTTTAATAAATGACTTAATTACATTATAGAGGTGTTCTATAAATAGTTATATTGATTACTAGGTTAATTTCACGGCTCTTAAGTGGAGAATCTAGGTGTTTCGATTTTGAATTCGAGCCAAGGATCTTTTCTACAGATACGCTCAAATCAATTTCCATAACCCGTTGCAGATTTTTCTTTTTTTTTCGGTACATTATAAATTCTAAGATTAGTTTCCAAACTTCTACACCACTTATTTAGCCATATCGATTGAAAAATGTGACTTACAGAAGGGAAAAACTATCTAAATGAATTTTAAAGGTACACAAGAGGGTTTGACCTATTTCAGGCAGTTGTCCACATTTTAATACGGAAGCAAATTTTATTACATTTATGTATAGATACTAACCACTTATTCTTCTCAGTACGTTTAATGTGAAGATAAGTGATAAAAATTCAGATACAATGATTCGCAAGCTAGATAACGATATAATTTATATTGATTTATTTATGTGCATTGGGTGACGATGCAGCTTTTATAACTACTTTCTGTGGTCTCTTACATGCATTACTGCACAACATAGGTTAATTTTATCCTTTTCTAATTTGTTTTTTTTCATTTGCTATTTATTAAAATTATAAGATTTATTCAGTTATTTATATATATATTTTTTTACTAAATCTGTGTTTCGTGATCACATTTGTAAATTTCTGCTCTAAAGAATGACATTTTCTTGAGGATACAAGGTATCGATGATGTGAACTGCAGATTTCTATAATAAAATCAGATTAAATTATAGGAAAAAATATAGTATATTTCATACTTATACGACCACTTGGTATTGCTACAATGCAAACATTAATCGTCACTTTTATTTATTTTCTAGAATCATTTAATATACACTGAATGACCAATTTATTAGAGACACCCCGATAATAGCGTGTTGCGCCTCCTTTAGCGGCGAGAACTGCCTGAATACGTGCTGGCAAGGATTCAACAAGGTGTTGAAACCGTTGCAAAGGAATAGCAGCCCAGGCTGACATCACAGCGTCCCGTGGTGCAGGTTGTACGGTAGTGCGGGAAGGCGTCGGATGGTTCTCTCCACTTCATCCCAAAAATGCTCAATCGGGTTGAGATTGGGCAACCGAGCTAGCCACTGCAGCAGGTGGAAGTCCGCGTCATGTTCCTCGAACAAGTCCAAGACTATTCGAGCACGGTGACTGAGAGCATTGTCTTGCTGAAACTGTCCGTCACCACCAGGGAATACAGTCATCATGAACGGGTGCACCTGATCGGCAACAATGTTCAGGTAGTGTGTCGCATTCAGGGATGTGTCTACGGATATCACAGGACCCAGTGTGTCCCAAGAGAAGACACTCCAGACCAGCACTCCTCCTCCACCCGCCTGTACGGTTGTCTGCTGACAGGGCGGATCCATGGCCTCGTGCTGTCTGCGCCAGATGCGCAGTCTGCCGTCCGCATGATGAAGTAGGAACCGCGATTCGTCGGACCAGGCGACCTTCTTCCACTCATCCAGTGTCCAGTGGTGATGCCTGTGCGCCCATAGCAGGCGCGCTTTCCTATTTTGCGGTGACAGCGACGGTACTCGTACTGGCCGCCTGCTGATAAACCCAGCTCGGTGCAAGGTGCGCCGCACCGTGTGCTCCGAAATGGGTTGGGATGCTCCCTCATTGAACTGCGCTGCAATTTGCTGGGTTGTTCCCGTCCTGTTGCTGTGGATGATTCGTGCCAGTCGCCGTTGGCCTCGTTCATCCACGGCCCTGTTTCGTCCGGAGTTGTGTTTGTCGGAGGTTGTTTTTTGGCATAACTGCCATTCACGGAATACCCTTGACGGGAAAACACGAGGTGGTTCGCAGTTTGTGAAATGCTCAAGTGCGCCCGTCGAGCTCCAACGATCATGCCTCGTTCAAAGTCGGTCAAATCCTTGGATTTACCCATATTCAGTCCACTTCTGCTGCTGACTGCAACTTTTGATCCAATGCATCCCTTTTATACACCGTTCCATTGTTTGGGCGTAACTGGGAGGCCGAATCATTTTCCGTAAGAGGTGTCTCTATTATTTAATAATTAAATATTTCGTGATTTTCTGAAGATTATTTTGTTGCATAATTATAAGACCATCTCTCATCATATGTAAATGGTAGCAATCTACAATTTATTTAAGAGTCTCCATTTTTTTTTACACTTTATTTTTAAGCATTTTTGCTTTTAAATATACTCGTTGTCACCATGCCTCATGATAAAATGTTAACCAAAAGTGAGATAACGTCAATTTCTCTGCTACTTCAGTGTTGGAAAGTCAGAAATTGATGGCGTAATTGTATGCTCCAAAACTGTCGTTCACGATCTACTTATGAAAAAAAATCTACTTATGTGGGGCCTGTTAACTAACCTCGTGTACTTCGGAAATAGACACTTCTTTTGTGTCAGAGAGCTGGAAAACCGGTCATGGGTGCTTGGGATCAAATCTCTTTTAATTACCTTTAAATCTTAATTGACTCAACGCCACAAAGAGTTTTTGTCACAATTTTTTGTCACAAAAATTTGCATTGTCACAATACCAAATGATCTTATATTTTTGAAACGTACTATGTTGTCATGATTAAAAGTCATGATTTTAATTTATTATGAAAAGTTATGATTAAAAGTAAAAATTTTAAAGCTCATCGACTAATTCCCAGAGATTCTAGAGAGGGTGTGGGAGGAGTTTGAATATCTCACCGATGTCTTTCAATTGGGGCAGCACATCGAAATTTTTAATAGTTCCTAATGCTAATGTGCTTCGAGTTTTTAACTCGTCCAAGTTTTCCAATAATGGTGTTTCGGTGGTTTAATTGAAAGTTTTCGGCTTAACTATTTAGGAAAAGAATAGTTTGATGCTAATAAATAGGAAATCATTATTCGGGCTTCATTTCCGGATAAATGTATTTTAAAATATTTAAATTATTATTTAAAGGACTTCCATTTTCGTAATGTCTAGTTGCGATCGGAGAAATATATCCATTTGCAGCTATTAAATATACATATACCACGGTTCCCTGGTTCGAATTCGAGATCGTGTCGGTGAGAAAAAGTAGGCATGGTTTTTCAGGAAGTGAATCTATTAAAATTCATTAGCCAACACATCGGAGATTTGTTTATTAAATCTAAAGGAGAAGGAAACCCATTCCTCGCTAAATAGAAATTTTAAATGAAGTTATCTTCAAAACGGGAATGTTTCTTTTTTTTTTAATAATGAGTTTTGTCAGTTTTAAGAATTATTTTTTTACATCCGTACATGCTAAGAAGAGAAGCAAAAAAAAAAAGTTTATTTTATTTGAGTTTAAGCATTAGTTGGATTAAATTAGGATTGTTAAATGACCTGATGAATTTAATGCTAACGATGATTATTATGGCAGTTTAGTTGCTAGCGTGACAGTAAATGTATTAATAAATGCGAACACCCTGTCGTTTATACATTAAGTAGTTCGTGGCACATGTTGATTTTGAATTCATTATTCATGTTATTCTTGTTTTAAGTAAGGATGAAGTCTTGTTTATAAATATTCTCTTACACGTTTTTCAGCAGAAATTGCTTCGTTTTTATACGTATTCTAGAACATCGACTTTAAAACTTTAGATTTTTATTAAATATTTTTATGATAGAGAAATTCCTACTAGATAGAAGTTCAGGAATTTCCGTTTCTAAATTAAAACATTTCTTGGTTATAAAAAAATTCTAAGCGAAAAATGTGATGAAAAAGTAAGAGATAAGAAGTTTTTTATTCTCCCGGAAGAAGAATCTAATATATTAAAAAATGACTCTTCTTCTTTCTTCTTGGGTTGAGCACAGATTTTCATAAAAGCTTTTAAAGTCTATATGCTGAAACAGATAATTTGATAATGGCTATTTAATTATACATTGTCATCCTTTAATGTAAAGCAGTTTCCCTTTAAGAAAGGTTTTAAGTTCATGCACCTGGGCTTAATAATTGCCCCGAGAAGTAAAATAAAAATTAGCATTCCACTGGGTATTTTCATGTTAAGTTTAATTCTTTTGTAAATTTTATTTTCTTGTTATTAATTCAGGAGACTCGGAGTAGATTCCTCTCGCGAACTTATAGTTGTTGTCCCTCGGTTTTTCCCAGATACACTTTTGATATCATGCATTATGAACACGGACCTTTGTTAAGCATTACCTGTCTGCTTTAAAGCTTTGAATAAATTGTGGAATTGCATATTTTGAAAGAATATGCATCACCCCCGTTTTCTGCTGACAGTCATTATACGTGAATGTGCTTCATACAACATGTGACGGTTCTAAAATCATGAAAGACAGTGAAAATTGCATTTGTAGTCTATAAATAAATAACGAAAGAATCCAGTTAAAACTTTACTTCCTCTTCAAGAATCTAAAAAAATTCTAATAACATCCAGTTGGATTTTTTGATGGGATAAAAAAAAATTCCAGGAAACGTCTCAGCTAAAGAAAAATTGATATTAAACACGTCAGTTACTATGGTAACCAAGTAACATTTCTCTGTTGATTCTCATCTTTTTTTTTTTCCTTTTTTAAAGAAGGAACATAAAAATCCAATATGTCAAGTTGGGGAAAAATAAAAGCGGAAAACCCAATACGAAAGGAAACTCGAAAATAAATTGGTACGATGAATATAATAAAATAAAAGAGTTCGGCTTTAATTAAACTAATTTGCATCGAGTAATGAGATTTGAGCTCCGCGAGGCTAATGTAACAAATATTTTTGTTTTCTTCTTCTTGTGTATTTTCGCCTCAGTTAACGTTCACATCTTATTCCTTGAAGATTTCTCTGGCGTAAATTACTGCATCGCAAGCTACACACCATCACTCGATGGAAAACTGATCACAAACACCATTATCGATCATTCACCAACTTCCGACGAAAAAGTGACGTCATTGGGAGGTAAAAGAACTAAAAGAGGAGAAAAAGGTAAAGAAAAAAATAAAGAGTGAGAGAGTGGTTGGCAGTGGAGTACCCTGTCATCCCAGAACTCGAGGGAACAATTAGGCTTTTGCCTTTCACATTATCTTGCTCTCCCTTTCCATTGGACTTTGGGTTTTCTTTTTTCCCTCTCCTTTTCGTAGTCCTTCCAACAATTGCGTTTCTTTTTCCTTTAAGTCTACAAGAATTATTCCCGAGATTAAGAAGGACTTTGTTTATCGATGATGGAACCCCAGGGAGTTATTACAAAGGGCTTTTTTTTATTTGTTTTTTGTTTTGTTTTTCCTTCGCCTCGTCTCGCTATCGATTAAGAAGATTTGCCGGGCGGCCTTAAAACGAATCCGAAAGTACGCAATCCTTGGTTCTGGTCCCATCAATCTACTAACGTCCTCATTTGGAAGGATTTCGCTTACCAAATAGGCTTAAGAAGCATCAAGCTTTTCAAGTGTAATCAATAAGAATTTGCTCACAGATTGGACGCATAGAAATGCGTTATCTTCTGCTGCTGTATTGCTTTCTAATTAGCATTATTGTTTTCGTCTCTTTTAAGTTGATGTATGCATATCCCTTTAAATCCTTATTAAAGGAAGATGTTTTGTTTGGGCTGTAGTAAGGGATTTTAATATAACGAATTAAATGTTATTAATCATTAACTTCTCGTTGAGGAAAACAATACTCTTAACTAAAACCAACATGCACATCATATCAAAATAAAATTTTATTTTAATCAGTTACTTCAATAGAAAAATTCGTCCCGCTTAAGAATTACATATTTAAAATCACTCAACTCTACTGTAAATATTCACTTTCTCTGATTACAAAATCATAACTCTTATAAAATTTAAAGTGTGCAAATAATAAAATAAGGTTTTTTAAAATTGTAGAAATCCCCCCCCCCTCCCCAATATTTTTCAAAAACCGGGTTTGGCAAAAGTTCTGTTACACATGTGAGGACCCCCGCAAAAATGACATAACTAAATGTGTGATGCAGTTAGACGCGGTTTTTATTGTCAGAATTGATATTGGTGTGTACACATTGCATATTAATCGATGTAACCGCCATCGGCGGCAACCACACGCTCTAGGCGCGGTCTAAAGGCCCGAGCTACATTACGGATGTAGTCTTTCTTCATGGCGATTCACACGAGGTTCACAAATGACTTCTTCATCAGCTGGTCGACGTTGCTGTGTCGGATCTTGCAGGCCTTGCTCTCAATATGCGCCCACAGGCTGTAGTCAAGAGGTTTAAGGTCGGGCGACTGAGGAGACCAAAAGTCCTTCGACCAGAAGTTCATGTTCGACCCCAACCACTCTTGAACGGTCGTGGCACTGTGGGGCTGTTGAAAGACGTAGTCCGCATTCCTCGTCACCTTTTTCACCCTGGGTAGAACGTTCTTGGTTTAAGATGTCCTTGTAGTCGGCCGCGGAAATTTTCATGCCATTCGACGCCACGACGCAGAGCATCATCACTGAGTCCGGGTGCTTGGTTGTAGTCACGTAGCTTACCTCAGAGATGTCCTGGCCTAAGTTAACCACGCGATCGTTCTGCTTGTTGACGAACGGATCGACCGTGAAGGTTTTTTCATCAGAAAAGATGGCAATGCGATTGCCGTGGGTCTTCAAGTCGTTGAGAAGGGGACGACAGCGCTCCCGACGTTTTTCTGTGTATAAGTGTCGTGTGGAAATTCATCACAAACGTATATGTGTCGTGTGGTAATTCTGCAGGCATAGTGTGTATGCAGAACAGATGGCTCTGTGATAGCTGGTAGTAGCGCAGCGAGGGCTGTGAAATCAGTCAATTGGTGAGTGTCGTGCGAGATGGAAGTAACCCGTGTTGAGCAACGCGCTTACATCAAAAATAGCCGTTCTCCGAGGGAGAAATGCGATGAAATTTCACAGGGAATTAGTGGAAGCCCTTGGGAATAATGCCCTACCATACCGTACAGTAGCACGGTGGGTAGGAAAGTTTCAGCAAGGACGTATGTCAACCAGTGATGAGCAACCGTGAAGGCCATATTGCCCTGTATACAACCGTAATAAATTAGTGTGTTACGATATTTCAGTGCTATTCATTGTCCACACATGTAGTTAACACCGTCCTTTCGTCTGTATATGTCACGTTTTCCAACCGGACTGGTATCTTCAAGAAAAAAAATAGTTGCCATGACTTTTGCCCCAACCCTCGTATTAATAATCATTAATAATATTGATTCAAATTTTTGTAAAACTGGTTCCATTATTAAATCTCTCATAAAATAAAGGAAAATATTTTTTTTCACAATTTGGTTAATTGTGGCTACATAAATTATACAGATTTGCTAATTTTAAGTTTTGGAGCGTTGCATTAATTATTAAAGGTGGTTTAATGTAATTTCGGTCTGCTGATTTTAAAAATTAATTCATTTTTCACCCTTTGTGCAAGGATTTTTTTTACAAAATGCATTTAATAAATAAGAATAAATAAATAGGGTAACTACTTTTTATTAACTGCGCAAGTTTTTAATATATTTATAAAACTACTTTAAATATATATGTATTTTCTCACCTTATCTAAAATGTTTATTTTTTTTTATTATTAATGTAAGGACGGAACAGAGTAATTGGGCCTTATTGTTGGTTGGCGATGATATAATAGTGTCCATTATATTGTAATAAAAGTAAATGATAGTGCAAAACTTCCGTGATAGAACAAAACGGGTTTCAAATTTTAAATCAGCATGTGAAAATTAGAAAAGAAATCAGTGAAATTTTTCTTGACAATAAACCGTGTTATCGGGTTGATAGAAAAATAATAGCAAATATTCTCCCAAAAATGGGAAAAAAATTATTTCCCGTTATGATTATTAAGAATGAATGTTTAATTATAGTAGTATTTGCTACAGTTCTCAAATTACAGTCTCTATTTTGATTATTTTTCTCTACCTAATTTTTCTCAGTGTCCATCAATAAAATTTCTGATTTTTTAAAGTTTGAAATTGTTATCAACCTTTTGATAATAAATTTCAAAAAAATCGATGCGTTTATCTTGTGTTAAGGATGTGTGCTGGTTTGAGATTACTGGTTTCTGACGTCAGTATCCTTTTATGTAATAAAACCTCTTTGCCTTTGTCTCGTGATACGAAAGGTAAATCTTCGCCTTGAAAAGTAAACTCCTCTTTCATTTTTTTCTCAATTATTTTCGAGTTAAAGAATAAACTCCACTTTGGTGAAATCTATTATGGCGATTTCCTCGCGAGATGAAAGTGTCATTTTTGCTCTTAACGAATGCGTCATGTTGCAATTTGAAAACGCTCGTCGTCGCTTTTGTTCGCGACCAACCGCCTCTCTATTCCTTTTGTAGCCTCTCTGTCTTTTACATTCCTCCCTCTCCTTTCCATTTTCGTTCCTCTTAAGAATTAGCCCGTCCGGAGCAATAAGACTCGTGAAATGAAGGAGCTAAGGGACGATAACCGGCAAAATATTTCAGACGCACTGATTAAGGCTAAACGAGTTGAGAAGCTTCGCCGCGGAAGGTGAGGGAGGTCGCTTTCGAGCTTTTTTCCTCGCAACATACCGGCCTTTGTTGCTATGTTAATATCCTTTCGGTGGATGTTGTCTTGAGTAAAGCCATCTTCCTACAAGAACGCGTTCCAACTGGATAATTAATTCGCTCACTTCCCAGGAGACCCTTGAAGTGGTTCAGACTTTTGAGCTGGAGTCCCAAGAATTAAATACATGCGAGTATTAACGCAGAAAAACGTAAAGAGAAGAAAAATTTCCTCTCATACTCCTGTCTGTATTTCAGCATCACTTCTATAGCCAGTTTCTCTTTACTCCCTCATATATGATTTGAAAATTTTAAAATCACCTCTCTGAATTATTCAAAACAAATTATACCTTTACAACAGCTTTAATGTTAAACTATTAAATATTACATTGGTTACCTGTTTAGATCTAATCGATTCACGCATTTGCTGTAGTTACATGTAATTCGATATACAAGAGAATCTGGAAAGTGTTATCTACGTTACAAGCATATTTGATTCCATTTAACAGCGAATTATACGACACTATCTGCTTTAATTTCTTTATTTCTCATACCAAAAACCTATTGGCCTTCTGCTGGATTAACCTCTTCGATTTAAGCTGTTCAAGAGACTACTACAATAATTATCACCGCATAGCTGAATCCTAAATGAACGGTGTAATTGTATTAGGCCAAGAGTATAATAATGCGTTTGTAATTGGGTGTAAAAAATGCAGTGCAATGGCTCAGAAGAGTTTTAATTCCTTTTACGCACACATGACGCAATTATTGTCTTAAAGGTCTGCTTCTAAGCCGTTAGCTTATGGCAAGCAAAATTATTGTAGGCTTTTTCGAATTTTTACAGCAAATAAGAAGGAGAAACGGAGCAAGGAGAGGACCATTTTATGTCTCTGGAGACTCGAAACAATTAAGTTGAAGATTTCTCCGTCTGAAACTTTCTCGACTGCACTTCTATAGTTAACTTGTTTATAACTAGAAAACGTAAGCGGCATTTGGTACCTCATTAGCAAATAGTCTTTTCATTCTTTCTCTTGCGACCGAGTTAAATTCACAACAGTTTTACTCATTAAAGCAATTCCGAAACGTTCTCACTTTCCGTGGAATCTTGTGAAATATTCATGAAATGATTTTTCTAGTTCTACAAATGTTTGGTTTATAATAATGTAATGAAAATAAATGTCAAATGCATTTATTTGTTTTTGTTTATTATGATATCACGTTAACTTTCACATACTCAGTGAGACTTCGTGCACGCCTAGCTCAGTTCGTATTCTTTAATAAGGAAAGACGATTTTCAAAAGGGTATCGCAGGCAAATTTCGACAAATATCAGAAAACTGGATGAACACTTAGCAATGTGGAGCTTTTTTCTTTTCAACGGTGTAACTAAATATTAATATCTGTAGGCTAAAATACGAATCTATTTGTAGCGTTGTGCACTTTGTAGCTCGACATCATTATCATGTATGGCAAATATTATTGCCGGGAGCATTTAATTTCACGACGCCAAAAAACCCAAGAGACAATGAATTTCTTCCGTAGAATGAGTTATTTTTAAATGGCAACAATTGTCATTTGACAGTTCAAAATCGATTTATACTTGGAAGAGGAATCTGGCAAGATTGGAAGAACTAACTGAAGCAATGTGGGAATTTCTGGACCGATGACTATTATCTTATAAGAAATGGCAGGTGATAATTTAAAATGAAGATTAAGATTACGAACAAGTTCTTAAAAGTGCAATATCATTAATTGAAGTGCGCCTAAGCCATAATGTAAGAGAATTATCAGGGATTCATTTAAATTGTTTTGTTAATTGCATTTTGAAATTCCGTATTGCTTTTCGCCTGTTCTAATGGCTTTAACTTTGGTATTTCCAAAAATACAGGGTGATCCAAAAATAAAGAAAAACTCAATAATTCGGACGAATGGAGATAAAAAGATTCTGTTATTACAGACACCATTATTGTTTGGTATTTGACCAACAGATGGCCTTGTCAGTTAAAGACATCAGTTTATGCACAGTTTCGGACGGTATAAATAGAGCAACACTCGCTGCAAATGCTATTTCGGAAGCAGATAGCAATAGTTAATCCGATAGTTAATCCGTCATCTTACCGCCTGAAACTGATGTCTGCAACCTGACATCGCCATCTGTTGGCCAAAAACCAAAAAATTCTAGCATTAATTTTTCTTCCTGGAAAAAAAATCCGACTTCATTTCAATCGTTTCTGTGCAAACAGATCTTTTTATCTGCATTCGTGTGCGAATTATTGAGTTTTAAAGTTTTTCCTGATTTTTGAAGTTAGGGTTCCAACTTTTCTTACGTTTTCCCAAAAATGATTCAGGAAATCTAGCGATATCTATTTTATGATAGAGGTTTCCATGAATTCAAACATTCACTATATAAATCTATAATAAATACAAATATGTGATCTTTCGAAATTAAAAGGGTTTTCTTCATTTCACTTCCTTTGTTAAGGATGTACAGCGTCTAACCGGAACACAATTTCAAACAATGTGTTCGGCGTTTCACTCCAATTTGGCCAACCCGCTATCATTTCTACCATCTAACATTGCCAGCCTCTTTAAACTTCCCCAAAACATCGTTAGATGTTAAATCTGGTAGATATCGTCCATTCTCGTTTCTGAATTATAATTATCGTTTAGCTATTATAGACGAGGAGGGTTACTGTTTATAAGATACACGGGGCTTTCTCCTTCGCTACCGCCATTTTGACGCATTTGATTGCAACGCCACCTATACGTAAAAGTAAACTTGTAGGAATATGCCTATATGATTGGTATGATCTTTGTATCATATTTTTTATGTTCACCCTATATTTAGACAATCTCAGCTTTATGAAAGTAGATGGGAACGGAAAGAAAAAAAAATCCTCCATCTGTTTGCGAACCAGGAAGTATGAGCCTTTATTTTCCATCTCAATTCAATGTTAAATATTGCAGTTTAGATCAAATTTAGAAGTCTTGTTTTTGTTCTCTTAAAAATCGTAAACGCTGTAATGATAAAATTCCTTTTTTCACAAAAGTAAATAATTGAAATTTTACATGAAGCTGTATGTTTAACGCTTGCCCTGGAGACATGTTTAATTAATATAGATTAGCAATTTTCGATTAATAACATTATTGCTCGAAGCCATAGCAATTGATTAGAGCATCGTATTATAAATTAACTTATTTTCAGGCATGAGTGAAGAAAAGTAAGTATCCATTTTGCTGCTTCCAATACATCAGCGTTAAATCTATCAACTAAAGGAATGTGGAGTGATAAGAATTTTTTTTTTTGTAAAACAGTTACCGTCGGTAACCTTATGGGTTTTCATTTATTTTTCTTTCAATGTAACGAAAAGCGATCGAAATTTCAAGGGAGGACCAAGACGAAAGAAAGAGAAGGAAAAGGGGGGTGATGGAGTTGTCGACTGGAACATCACGTGACCAACGAAGGGGAAGTGGGTGAGGATGGCCAAGGGAATGAACACCACAAGGCAAAACGAGGCACGCTCGAATGGTGAGGCATGCCGGACCCTGTTTACTTGGCCCGAACCGTTTTAGCCCCAACCTAATAAATCACATAACCTGCATTTACTGCTTGACTACTCTTCTCTCACCGCTCTCTTCCTCCTACGCTTCTACCTGGTTAGAGATAACGGGAACCATCTTCCTCTGATGACCCTGCTCGTCTTGGCTACCACCCACTCTCTCCTCCCCGCCTCACTTTTCCTCCATTCGCCTTCTCCCTTCTCTTTTCTCCTCCGTTTATCTTTCTGCCATCCAATTTTCTTCTTCACGTGCCCTGCCTTTGTTTGTTTAGCCCTATATATAAAAAAAAAGAAAATCACGAACACTAAGCTACTCGGAATGGTTTCTACACTCTGTCTCAATTTAAATCTAAGACAGCTGGCATGTGACGATTGTTCTGATAGTTAAATTTTAGTTAGTAGCGCGAGACAGTTTCGTTTGTACGAGTTTTTCTTTTATTTATATTTGGATTTTTATATAACTTTTTATATAACCTTAGTAACTACTTCGCTCGGGTTGGTTGAAAATTTACAGGTTTTTTAGGGTAAATTTTACAATAGCCAAATCTGATGAAATGTACAGGGTTTAATTCACCACAGATCACTCAAGACTTCTCTAGGGTTATTTCCAGGAAAGAACGTGTTCCATGAACAATATGTGGTTTGTCATTCATAAAATCCGCACAAACCGCTGAATTTATTAAAACTCGCTAAAAACCCTATTCGCCCGTTTAAGATGATTTATTTAGCTCGGGTTGGTTGAATTTAGGGCAAATTTGTTTAAGGTAAATTTTTGAATAACTAAATTAAGACTTTTTTTGCATGGGCTTAAATATTGAAAATGCAAAATGTGAATGTGTTATCGAAATACACTTATAAAGCTAATTTGTAATGTTATCTTCGAAGACTCTTTTGTAGACAATATTTTCTTGTTTATCTACCAGGAGCATAGATGTTCTGGAGATCCAACGCGTCACAGTTTTTTGTTTTTTTTAATTTTAATAATATTCTGTGTAATAGTGGATTGTTGGTTGTTATTGTTGGCTTATCATATTATTGTTGTAGGTATTATTGTTATTGTTGTTTGGGGAAACCAAACTCGGATCAAGTCCGGAGGCCTAGTCCCAGAGGCGGACCCAGAAGAGGGCCAAAGCCCAAGGGACTCAAATGTAAGGAAGGGAAAATATTACGTGCTCGTGGGAGTATTCATGTTTGGGTGTAGGAATTTCCTTACTATGTGACAGGTGTTCTTCTTCTTCTTCTTCTTCTTCTTCTTATTATTATTAATATTATTATTATTATTATTATTATTATTATTATTATTATTATTATTGTCCTTGTTGTTGAAATTGGAAGTATAAATATATATTGTTGGATGAAAAACGGATGGTTTTTAACTCATAAAACCCGTGCAATCCGCGAAAATCTATGGCAAAATAGTGAAAAACTTTCAATATGTTAAAGCATCATGAAAAGTTTGACGCCCGTTGGTTTGCGGTTGTAGAGATTATCACGAACACACACACACACACACACACTCTGAATTTTATTAATATAGATATAATCTGATTTTATCTGGTGATTTTTCATATTAATCCACCATATACAACTTCTGAAATCTCTAACCCTAATAATAAACCAAAAAAATCGTTACAATAAAATAAAACCCCGAGCTAAGCGCCCATGATTGTTATCTTCTCCTCTCCTCTTTTTTTTTTTTTTTTTTTTTTTTTTTTCGCTATCGTTCCCTTTCCCTTCCTTTTCCGTCTTACACCTTTCAGCACTCTTGAAAGCGTTGAAGCGACGATAACTTTGTTTGGATTGTAGCCAGCTAACCAGCCAATCGTAATTGTTCTCCTTGAATTGGCAGAACTTCCTCGGCCCAGGATCCCCGAGCCTTTCAACTTGGGAACAATAGAGGGGTAAAAGGGTGGAGGCAGAATTGGAGGCCAAGGAAAGTGAGGCCAGGAAAGGTGCTCATCGACAATACATCCACCCCACCCGTCGATTGAACCAGGAAAAAAAGTCCACCCATCGTCACCACCCGTTTCCTCCCCCTTAATCTTCTCTTCTTTCCGATAAATAATGATGCGCGAGGTTATTACGGCAGTATTTTTAAAAGTTCTTGTTATTTTAGATTTCATTTCGGTTGCCAAACACGGCGATAAAACCGAGAGGAAACGAGACGCGCTTTTTTTGCGACTGGGGAGTCTTTTGTGTGATGGTGCTTATTATTAGTTTACCGGCCCCCCACCGCTTCCAAACTTTTCTTCATAGATTTTTTTGGAAATATTCCCTGTATTGATCGAAAAAGCAAAAGTAAATTAAACGATGGTTCCATCATTGTCGAAAACTCCCGTGATCTTTTCTCCCAGAATGTCCCTTCTGTTGTAACCGCACTCGCTGCACTGACCGCGTTTCTCGATAGACAAATTTACAGCCCGTCGTTTTCAGAATTCCCCACTGAGTGCGGAATTTGTACGTTTCGGATTGGTTGGTGAACGTGCGGTGGTGCCATCGTAAATTATGTCAACCATATCCTCAATCTCCCTCACACGTGAAAGTGGAGTGAAAAGTTTCCCCCAAACTCTAAGGTCACCGATCTCGCAACTTTTCAGCAACGATGGGATAAGTTTTTCATCGTCGTCAAACTTTGCTTTTTGTTTAAAAAAGATTTTTGTATGAAGCGTCGTTTTAATCAACTCGTCTTGACATCGAACTTTGTGGTCGGATAGGAGGATGAGATTGTTTGATGAAACCTGCCGATATGATTAAAGAGCTGATGACTTCAGCGGCAAGGAGTAAATTGATGCAGTGAAAGATCTTGCCTCTGGATTGTAAACATGTGCAGAAAAACGGTTCGTCTTGATTACTTTCGCCCTGAGGGTATCTTAGGAAGACTATTGACTTAACGCCTCAAAGTGAAACTCCAAGGGAGAACGTTTTTCTATCAATGTTTACATATCGCAGTAAGGTCATTTCCGTTTTTATAAGGAGGTTATCTCACTTTTTACAAATATATTAGACCTGAATTCTGTGGAACTCGTTTACTTTACATGGATATTCATAATCTTTGACACATTTCAAAAATTCACAGTTTGATAATGAAATAAAGAACAATGGCCTTCGAGATGTCAAATGAAAGACAAATTATCAAGATTTTTTTCCCAAGCAGACCACTGGATCCTCAGATGGCGCTAGTTCTTCAGATGGCGCTATCAAAATTGCAATCTCGCATCATGAGCAGGCGTCTTGTGTCTTGGACTACAAGAAACGAATTCATTGGTGACCATGCAACAAAGATTTAGAAATGAAACGCGTAACAGCATAAAGAAACTGAGAAATTCCATGGCAAAGGTAGTCTGATCTCCAAGACTTCACGACTCTTTTTTCTCTTTAAATGTTCCTCCATTTCTTTCTTACCTGATCCTAATGAAGTATGATATTGTGTCGCCATTGTAATGGTAACCATTAACAGTATTATGTTGCACCCCATATGGTCAGGAATGAACTATTTGGAACGACAAGTCCGATGGACACATACAACAATTAAAAAAAATGGTTAGTTTTTCGTTTTATATCTCGGAGAGCACTATCCTTTATTTCAATATCGAATTAAGAATAACCCAGTATATGATAAATTTTGAACTTTCTAGAGATTTATAAAAGGCCGTTTTAAACAACGTTATTATATGAAGAGATGAATTACGACAGCTGGGAATCACTATTCGGAATCCGAGTCATTAGAAGGTTAGATGTGAGCTTCGATTTCGAAATAGCGACCTTCACTCTCTATATAGTATTTCCAGCGATGTATTAGCTTCTCAGATTTTCAAAGAATCTGTATCAGTTATGGAAGTCACTTTGACTTCCTGGCCCATCTAAACTACCATCCTCTTGACTTGACACAACATTCAATAGCGATCTTTTGTCTTGTTATTAACCATATATATCCTCCTTGTCCGACCTTGAAATGCACAATTAACTCAACTTTTATATCGCGCAACATAATAACAAGGCCTTTATCTTCAAACATCAGATTATCTTCAACAACGACACCTAAAGAGAAAGTTTGGGCGCTAAGTCACACTTTGCTCCTATGTCATGTATAGTAGGGATCGAGGTTAAGGAATATAAATATTTGTAGACCTATATAGTAAGGTCATGCAACACCAACAACGTTTATTACTTGAAACGGCATTGAAACCACTGAAAACCACTGGAAACAATCCCTCATAAACCAACCAGCTAGGCTGTCTATAGATTTTGTTAAAAATGTTTAATTTGATGCGGCACGCTAAGATAATTTTTAATTTTTTTTTCAATATGGCACCTCCCCAAAAATTCTGAAAAAATTCTGACATAATCTACGATTATTATTAATTTTTAAAAAATATCATAAACCTTGCCGTCACCTTCAGCACAGATCTCACAGGACTAAATACTGTCAAGGAAACTACCGTGTGATCAAAAGTTTCCGGGCATCCTTCCAAAATAATGTTATGTCCTAATTTACATGTCTGATATCTATGGCGATATAAATAGAAACCTGACGCTTTCACGGACAACAATCATAGAATCGCTCCCAACAAAATCGGCGCAGTGTTACCAGCCTACGAGCTTTCGGAACAATCCTCGTAGCTGAGATTTGTTATCTTTCAGGACTGTAGAATAAAGTTGCTGATTCTTTATTCAGGTAATGCAATATACGAGAGACAGTGGACATTATCCTGAAAGGCAGGTCTTGGATGGAACGTCTAAAAAAAACCGTCTAGGAAAAAGGATGGGTTGCGAACATCAAGTCTTCTCTGAAGGGAGTTTTGTTTGCAGTACAGAGCCATTTCATTTCTGGTTGGTCTTAGTTCTAATGGCATCAACAATGCTAACAGTTCATAAACGTAGTAGGTGTTATAGGCAAAAAAAAAAAATTAAAAATTCATAAACATGATAAGAATTTGCTTTTTCAGTAAATTGAAGAATATAGGACGTGTGTATTGATTTTATTCTGATCCCTATATAAGATTATCTAATCAAAAAAATTTCGTAATCTGAGCTGTAATTTCATGTAACCATTTTAACGCGTATGTTTATCATTCTAATGGAAGCATTCTGCTTGCTCACTACCAACTTAATTTGATCTCACGATTCACTCCGTCTACATTCTTTAACGTGAAAAACATTCAGGATTCAAGTGGGAACTGAGTTAAGTTTTCTAAGAAAACCGGGGCATTCCTTTCATTTCTACAATTTTTAATTTCATTGCTTCTGGCTCAACGTTCCATTCACAGGGTCATCTTTCACCTCTTTCGTTTTTATTTATTTATTTATTTTTTATTTACGTGCTTTTTTTTTGTTGTTGTTTCTTTTTCACTTTTGTTTACTTAAGTCGATTTTTTCGAAGTTCCGAAAGCAGATGTTGCTAAATAGCTGTCAGCTATCGGTGGTCGGTTTTGTTGATAAATTTTTGCACTGCATCTTCGCTTATTGGTTTACCCTCCCTTCATCTTTCCTTTTCCTTCCTTTTTACATTTTTCTTTCACTATTTATTTCTTTCTATTTCAATCTCGCTTTTCCTTTCCTTTTTTTCCTCTTTCTATTTGGAAAAGAAAAAATAAAATGAAAAATAAAAAAATAAAAATAAAAATAAAGGAAGAGGAAGAGAGAGAGAGTTGGAAGGGGGGGGGGGGAAGTAACTTTCTCGGAAGCGGATGGATTCACTCGGAGGCATTGGGCTTAGCGGCGTTTATCGCGCGGCTGTTTCAACGGCTCCGCTGACTCAGGCTTTGTATCGCCCGGCGTCAGAAATGCTTGCTACGGCTTTTCAACAATGGCAAAGGGACCGGTTGATCGATCGGGTACGCTCTCCATCACTCTCGTGTTCTCCTTGCAACGAGAAATCCTTCGGCGCATGAGCAGAAGAATCGCCCTTCCCTTTTTTCTTTCCGTTTCTCCTTTTTTCCCCCCTCCTCTTTTCTCTCTTCAACTTCATCAAGTTCATCCTTCCTTGGTTTTGTTTAAAAGAATGGCTTGCGGAGGAAATAATGCCATTAGAGGAGAATGCAATTTTTTCCAAATGTCATTGCGCTTGTAGAATGCTACACGCTCTAGAAAGATTTTTATTAGCAGGAATCGAGGGACGTTTGCGCTGCGATGTCTGTGCCACTGAATTAATTTAAATGTTTCAATGGAAGAAATATTTCATCGTGGATAAATAAAATCTTGTATAAACTATTTGCGTCCGTCATGCACGTTTGTCCGTATCGATTTTGCCACTTACTCCTCACTGTGTTCGAAGAAAGATTTACGTAATTATGCAGAATTTTGCCAGTGACTTAATTTTGTCATATTACGCATTTCATCTTGCCTTAATCAAATCTCGCTCTTTTTCTTTGGCACATTTTTATGATTAGTAACTTATTTATGAATTATTTTTATGAATTATTTTCGAAAATACGATCACAAATTGTATAACAATTGGAATGTATCCCATAGCAAAATTAATTCACCGGATTGAAAAAAAAATTAATAACTCATAAAAAAATTATTGGAGATAATATCCCAACATAAAATAGACGTGTTGAGATGAAAAGCGAAAGGAAAAAATTCTGCGACCTGGATTCGAACCAGGAACCACGCCTCTACCAATAGTTTTGTGGAGCCACTTCTTCCGTCTCACTCGTTCGATTGTCGATTAACAAATTTCTTTTATTCTTCTATGCGATGATGTTTTGTGGGAGTCGTAATATCCGTTTTGTTTTCCACAGTACCTAGTGAAATGTACAGGAAACGCCGACTTGATAGAGTATTTAGTTATTACTTTACGACTTTTCATCATCTTTCTGATGGTTTAGCATGGAGGAATTCTCGACCAACTTCCACCTTGACTACTTCGTAATCTTTAAGATACCTTAGAGTGAGTCTTGCTGTACATGTCCACAATAGCTCAGTTGTTAGAGGCTAAGAGCTAGATACTCGTACTTTTCTGTTTCACATCCACGTTGCTGAGTTTTGCCTTTCGTTTTTTATCTTAACATGATTGCAAACATTTTTTACAACAGAAAGTTTGCGCGAATTCAAAGGATTTAAGCCATTAATAAAAGTTTGTTTTTCAGCTATTTGGTGAACTTTTACAACTAAAGCTTTAGAGTAAATAAAATTCCCAAAAAACTCGGATGTTTACAATTAGAGAACTGGCGAAACGACGAAATCACTTTTCCACAGTAGAATTCATTTATTTCCATGTAAATGGAACTAATGGAATGAATTCCATGTAAGAGAATCCATTTACTTACATGGAAGTAATGAATTCTATTGTGGGAAAAGTGGTTTCTTCACCGCTTCGCTTCTGTAAATAAGCTTCCCTCATTTTAAAAGGGAAAGAAACTTGGGGAGAGGGATATTGATCATTACGATTTCTGTTTAAAAATTAGCTTCAAATGCTATTAAGAACTAGGGTACCCGACACACCCATTCCCTTAGAAAGCAACTGCCAAAATGGTATGACAATTCCTTGCCGTTTTAGATGAAGACGAATACTTATTGGAATGAACGAAGTAAACTCTTTATGACAACACCAGGGTTTCTGGCCTCATTTCATAAATAAGTGTTCTTGTGATTAATTATTTATGGTTCATAATATTAACCAGCAATACATGAAGGAAAAGAACGAAAATTAACTTATTATTATGTCTAATGTTGTTTTGTAAGCCGAGCATGGTATAAGATAGATCTATTATCGTGATGCCGTAGCTCTCAGAAAGCGTTTGGGGGGGGGGGAATGGATTAATGTATCATCTTCCTGATTGGCTATTCCAGGGTTAGGAAAGCTCGTTGTAATTGTATTGATTAGTAAATAATAAATTTAAAAAAAACTATAAAAAACCTTTTAAATTATTTATTTTGTTAAAGTTATTTAGTTTTGTCAATTGGCAGCTCATGGCAGTCCGATTCTAAGCACTAAGGTATGTCGACTGCATATGCACGTCAGAAGTCAACAAAGCCAGATTGTGACCGAATAAAAAGAAGTTGTGACAACATCTCTAACCAGCCGGTTGCGGGACAACACCCTAACAAACTGCATACAACAACGGGGATTATATTTCCTTTCGTTACAGCACGCGCTGGAGTTTCTTGATTTCTAATGTCATGAGAGGCAATCAGAGAAATGGTACGTTACCCCCCTCCCACTTCCAAGCGCATATTTTGCCTGAAAATGAGGTGAAGACTTCTGCTGTCTTTTGTTGAGGGTTTATGATGCCAACGCAAAAAAATTGCTTTGGAGTGGCATCCTTTGTTCTGCCGATGCTCCTAATAAAGATACAAGATGTCCTAAAAAAGACTGACGATTTTTAAAATGGAATTGCGGGCAAATGATGAAAATTATTAAAGTTATTCTTGCGGGAGATTAATTTGTGAGGTCAGGAATTTGTTTTGGTACGTTTCCTTGTGTTTTGCGGACCGATTATTAGACGCGTCCAAAAACAGTAAAACAGTTATACGAGAAATTTACACAATACGATACTGTTGCGGATGATTCAGGAGGCATCATTGGACGTCTGTGGTCGGCCATGACGGCACTAAACGTGCAGCCCGTTAAAAATGTCATGCGCACAGCCCGAAAAAAAAACCAGTCCGCAAAGCACAAGGAAACGTACCAAAACAAATTCCTGACTTCGCACATTAATCTCCTGCAAAATTTGTCCGTCATTCCATTTTAAAAACCGTCACTCCTCGTTAGGACACCCTGTATCTTTATTGGGATTATTACCTTCCTTTTGACTGAAGAAGACACTTAGTTAATCTTACTCTCTTGAATTTCAGCTTAGTTGCCATTATTTCTTATCAAGTCTTTACACTTAATGCAATTAAATCGGTAAAATGCACCTTAATGGTCGAGACCCCTGTTTTACATCCAATCAACGGGATACCGGAGTTCCAGCAGGAGTTAATCAGATGAGTAAATAAAAAAATCTTAAACTTACCTCGAGGAATTTTAAATTTTTTTATGTAATGCAGGAAGTTTTGCTGAGCGAAGATCTAAAGTTTAGCAGACCGAATGAAGTGGGTTTTTTTCCTTTTCCCTTAGTATTAAATACTTTTATCGTAGAATTTTCGCTCGCTAAGCGCTCCCATTAAAAAATCCAATTAAGTAATTAAATTTTAAAGCTCTTTGATGTGCGAAGTTGATTTTGAGCGCCCGTGAAGATTTTCAGTTGAGCAAAAATGGAAGGAAAGGGGTTGAAGGGAAAGAGGGTAGTAAGAATTTTGAGTAGAATAACGCCCTTGTCTAATTAACGTGGTGAGTTTGTGTTCCACGGTTGTTATCAACTGGTTAATGCTGCAGTTACAATTTTAATTGCTTGGAGAATGGTTCTTGTGAAGCCACAAACTTATCTTTGCTCTTCCTCCAATTTCAGCGGTTTGCACTGCAGACATTTTATTTGAATCTTTTCGTTTTTATTTTAATAAAAAGTATTATTTTTATTACTTTTGTTGTTACAGAGTTTGAGGTATCATCAAAAATGTTTTGTACAAAAATAGTTCATCTGACTCGGTCAGTATTTAAAATAGCCATACAGATATACAATGCATTCAAGGAGTGTAAAAAAGCATATCACAGAACAATTTTTCATTTTCGAGGTACGCGAGACCAACTTCTCCTTACGTAATCGCCACGTTCTCCGGGCCTCAGTACATACGACTGCTTCCTATGCAGATTTTTTAAAGACTATTCTTACGTGTCACCTCTACAGACCAGACATGTTGAAACGAATGTGGAAGCAAATGGAGAATGCCGAATTGAAGTAATACCGTGTCAGCAAGATTTAGCTTATTGAGCATTTGTACGAGCTCTTAAGTTACTTAAACTAAGTTTTTACATCATCCAGTCCTCATCGCTATTAAAAAAAAAAACTTGTTCAAGCCGCGATAACATTGTGTGTTTTTTTTTGAATTTTAGATTTTTTTTGTTCCTGTTGTCATTATTTCATATATTACAAATAAAATATGTCATTCACACAGAAGTCAACCGTAGATATATGCTTGCTCAGTATTCTGATTCGTCAATTTAATAACACCGAGGAAGGTATAGGAAAACAGCAGAAGCTCTACGTCATCTTTTTAAATTCTTTATCTGCACTTTTTAATCCCCCGACAAGTTTTTTTAATCAAAAAATTGATTTTCTCGAATTTAATAATTAGAAAAAGAAAAAGATCTCTATATTCTTTCCTTTCTCATCATTTCCAATCGAACGACATATCACATGCCATATGTTTCCATAATTCTAAAGACCAAGTGACTGCTAGCCCCACAACTCCGACCTCACCGGGACAATTTGGCCTAAACTTTATAGGAATGTAGATCTTGCCTAGAGGAATCTAGTACTGAATTTCACTCCTTTACATACCTAAATACCGCAGAGATCTTTGTCCCCTCTGACTCCCAACCCCGTAATTCCAACCTCAGTGCACCAATCAAAAACATACTAAAGAGTGAAGGTGCACAGTCAACCGTTGACAACGAGAACCCTGAAGCGGCCAGTCTATTGATGAAAATGGGTGAGCAGACTGGGGAGGGACTTTGGACGTTCTCCGTTTAAGTGAAGTGAGTCACGAAGATATAATTCCTCTCTCTTGCCATTCACACCCATTTTCATCAATGAACTGTCCGCTCCAAGGGTCTCGTTTTCAATGGTTGATTGTACAATCTATTCCAAAAGCGTTTTCACTTAGGTGAATCATAGTCGGCTTCCTTGCAATACATTAATTTCATTGGTTTAACGTAGTGCAAGGAAGCCGAACATCATTCACCTAAGTGAAAACGCTTTTGGAATAGACTGTACATGCCTATAGCAAGCTACATTCCGAATTTCAACCTTCTACTCAAAAAATGCAGAAATTATGAAGGGGACAGACGGACGGACGTACGGAGAGACGGACATTGTAAAACCAATAAGTAGCTCCATTCTTCCACTTCTTAATAATACAGTAGTAGACCCGCCGTATGCACTAACATAGCTTGAATGCATCGTGGCATTGATTCTACAAGGCGTGACAACACTATCTCCAAATCGTATCACCTAATTCCTGTCGTGTCGACAGTAGTGAAAGCATGTCATGAACAACCTTCTCCACTCGTCCGATAAATTTTTTATGGAGCGGACCTCTATAGTAATTGAGCTCATTGTTATGGTAGTCAACCAAAGGAAATAATCAACACGAGTTTAATACTTAATATTACATTTCATGCTAACGTGTTGTTTTAATAGCTTTTTTAATTATAATTATTTAAATTTAATAATCCTATTAATGTTAACTCTAAATGTAATATTAAATTATTAAAAATTAATTAATATTGAAACTGTAAAACTTAGAATAGAATTCAAGTGTGGATTATTTCCCTTTGATGAGTGTACATGAAATATTTTGTGACTTTGCAGGCTTTACCGCAAGGCGCATTGTGCGTCTCCAGAAAGATAAAAATGAATGGATGGATGGACACCTAAGTCATTTCGATTATAAATGTTCCCCACATAAGTATATGATATAACGGGTACATATCTTACATTATATTCGACAGATCCAGGGTCTCCCATCTGCATGGTACAGTATAAGAGAAATACTGATTCAACTGACCATTTAACAGTTTTTTTTCAATTATCAAGCGTCCAAAGTCGTTACTTAGCCCAAGAAGGCTTGCTTTTTTTTTCATAGAAAGCAGTGTTACAGGAGTGGCCTTCTGTTAAGTATAGCCGAGCCGCTTAAGACATAAATTTCTGTTTTGCTTTAAGATGTTCTTCCTTGCATTATCATTGAAAGCTGCTATTATTTCATTCAGTCTTTCCTTTCGGTTGGCTGGTACGGTACTAGAAAGTGACCTCTATCATAAATTTACATGAATATTGTAGAAGAGTGATCGCGTGGGGAACGCTTGCTCCATATTTTCGAGAACCCACAAGAATTGGTAGAAATCATTGTGATTGTCCATTCTGAAACTTAGGGACTGTCCATTGTCAATTTACTACATGTATGCAAAGGAACGAATCACTGCTTCGTGATGGGCTTTCTTATTAAATTGATATGCGGGTATCATAATTGCTAAAGCAAAAGGAAAATTCTTTCTAGGGAGCCCCAAAAAAGTTGTCTTATAATCGAAGAATCCAAGAATACTGCATTGTCTTATGATTGAACAACGAATATACTGGGTGTCTATCTCGAGGGCAGTGGCCGAATTTAACGTTTCTGATGTCATCCTGAACAAGCTCGTTAGATGCAAGCAATATTATATCCAAAAGTATCTGTCTTTAATTTTGCTTGACGTAGGAGACTCTCAAAGGATACAAGCTGTTCAGCCACAGGGATTTTATGAACAAGTCATCCCGGCGTTTGCTCTCATCGCAGTCAAGATGATGTATGGCTTCCTCTTTAGGACGGGATTCGTTTGAATTCTACCGATAAATACCATGTCTCTAGAATTCTGTTTCTTTACCTTCCAGATGTTTGCTGTTGACTTACATAAACGAACCAAACTTAAGAATCAAATTTGATAATCTTCCCCTCAATCTTCTGAGCAGTGTGTGCCGAAGCTTTCGGTGATGATGGTTTATTGACTCTCCATTTATTAATTTCCTGTTGTTTGGGGTTCACCTTCAAAAATATCGAATCTCGTTAATTTATTGACATTTTCCGTTTAAATGGCCAATGCGCGTAATCATTATTGATAGAAAGTTTTCATTATCGGTTCACTAGCTTTGAACATGAAGAGTAATTGCAATTGAATTTTTTGAAAAACTTTTACAGCCCATGTAAATAATTGAAATAGCCTTTCACTATATTTACATGCGACTCCAAAATGGAATGTCATAATTTGACATTTTTTGAAATGAAACTTTTGATAATGGAGCATAAATATTTATCATTCCATTTAATTCAATAGATACTTTCAATTTAGTTCGCATTTCCTTGTAATTGCAGAGACCAAATTTTACATTTCGCCGATGTTAATTATGTAACGATGCTTTGATGAGCAATTACGTAAATATCATTATAATTTATTGATAATTTATATGAACAATGTTTAGAATAATTGAAATATTTTGGAGGTCTCTGATTATACTATTAAAATTCCCATATTTTAATCGCTCTCCCCTTAAATTGTAGATACAAATTATGTCATTTATAAGAGAGTAATACTTTTCAGAAAGTATTAATTGTAAGAAATAATTAAGAAGTTATTAATTCCTGTTTGAAATCAACTCCGTGGCATTGTTTCTTTTCATGACTCTGTCTCATAATTTGATTTTATAAAGATAAAGTCTTACACTTTATTCCGAATTGACAATGCAGTAGCCGTCCAAGACAGTTTAATGGCTACCGATGAAACTATATTTAATGGCCACTGCGGCTTATGATCGTGGGAAAACCTTCAGCATATTGGAGACAAATGTCTCTAAAGGCATACGATTCAGTATATATAGCTCAACACATTAATGAAGTATTAATAGTGATTCTTAATAATATGTGATCTCTCAAATTGAACTAATATGATAATTTCTAATATTCATTGAGAAGAGTACTATAAGAATCAGGCATCGTTTCTATTCGTTCCTCTGTTTCTGCTTATTCTCATACTTTTAATTTAAACGATAACATCTACAAAGATTTTGATAACAACGATCTTCATTCTCGTATGCCGATTTGTTCAATTGACAATTTGTCCAACACACTAGCATTACAAGATTATTAAGTCTAATTTAGATTTTTATAGTGATATACGGGGATATTGCTTTCATGAAAAACTGTCATTTGCTCGTGAAAGTATTACAATGGTGTGTACAATATTTATATTATAATATAATCAATCATAGCTCTAATCAGTCTCTAATCAGTCTCTTACCCATTTATCCACAGATTAGGTTAGGTCACAGATATCAAGACTATACCAGATTATTAAAATGCTTACAGTTCAATATTCAAACTGATCATACATATCATAGGATCTTTCTGAATGGTCTTTACAAACTTTCAGGATATGTTCCAGGGACCAAAACGGGCAGAAAATTTCATAATGACATATTGTCTAAAATGCTTCTTTCTAGAGTTTTAACGTTTTCGTAATGATATTTTCTGCTTGTTTTGGTCCCTGAAATTTATGCTAAAAGTTTCTCAGACCATTCAAAAACATCCTGTATAGTATTAATGAAATAGATATACTTCACAAACGATTTTTATATTAACTTATCATTACTGAAATTCGTGTAGTTATTATATCTACAATCGTTTCAGATGGTCATTAACTTTTATCATATCTCTTTGAAAGGAGATAGGGCTACTAAAACTTAAAAGTTATGAACTTAATAATTTCAATGCAATTTTTTTTTGATCTTTAATAATCCGAAGTTAGAATTTCAAAAATCCAAAATTTGTTTCGGAAACATGTACAGGCAGAGACTCAGCAAAGAACTTTTTTGAGTTCGTTGGTTTACAAACTCACTCATTCTCAACTATCATTTGGGCAGGGATCGGCATTGGTATCCTTTCTAGCTTTTAGTCTCTTATTTTTGATCTTGTCTCTAAAAGTATCTTTTTCAGGAATTCAGTCTACAAAGTCGC
>JAHWFO010012390.1:3063754-3085089 GCA_023313115.1 Rhysida immarginata | reverse complement strand
GGGGGGGGGGGGGTCGAACACGAAACTTCGGACTGCAACCACGAAAAAATAAAGGGTTATAAGAAAGTTGTAAAGTTGTGAATAATTGTTGGAAAAAGGAAAAATTATTTGATTACAAACTTTTTCCTATATAAATAGAAAAAAAAATTAAAAAATATAATAAATGTTAATGTTATTTTAGGCTGTTTAGTCTAAAAACGTTTTATATTTAAGTCTACGAAGTCTCTTTTTTAAATTATTTAGTCTACAAAGTCTCCTTTTTTTGATGCCCTACCATGTGCCGATCCCTGTTTGGGCTAAAGATTTTTCTATCGAAAAATGAAAGAAAAATTCTGCGACCTGGGTTCGAATCAGGAACCTCGGCTGTCATGGCCGACGCCTCTACCAGTTGGGTTATCGCAGACATCCGGACAGTCATGCTGTCTCAAGGTGTCTTAAAGACAACCAAGTTGTCATGGTTGGGCTATTTCATCAAAGACCACATAAGCCTAGACGTTACAGCTTGCCTACATTAATGATTATCGACTTGGCCTTGTGATGAGCTAGGGAATTAATTGTGTCATATTCACTATTCTGCCTATTTTTTATCAATAGCTCAGCAGTTCTGATCGTTACGGAGCTACTGTGATTCCCGTAAGATTATATATTTTCCTGAAATGATAATTTCCATATAATGCTATATATCTTTAGAAATATATGGCCCCAACTCACAAAGCAAGCGAATTTCTTTTCGTTCCCAATACTGTATTCCCATTGTTTAATGTACTAAGATTATAGAGTGAAGATTAATTATATAATTAATTCTTTTGCTTTGCTTACGTTATTTTAATTGGATCTGTCTTTATTATTACAGTGGAATGCTTTGGTGCAAAAAAACAATAAAATATTAAACCTATAGAAGGCATTAAAACGTAAATTTTCAAAATACTTTTTCAAAATTCCGATAAAAATGAATATCAATTCTGTGGCCCTCGGTTCCATAATACTTATATTTCATTTTTAATTGATTCACTTTCCTTGTTCGTTTGCTAAAATATGGATTTGAATTTAAGTTTCCCATAAAAATTCATAAAGGAAAGCCATAATTTTTCATCATTTCCGAGCTTCTGGTCTTCAATCATTCACAAGACATTGGTCTAAAGGGGAGAAGAAAACCCCGTAGACAGTGATGGGGCTACAGCCTCGCAATACTAAGAAGGCGGACCGACGTGTAATCTTTCAGTTGAGTGACGACCCCGAGACACTTCGTTCCGTCTTCTTTCTATCCACGTCGACAATGGGAATATCACGTGGCCATTTCAATATTCGTACGTTTCTTTGCCGGTAGTCATGGCAACAAGGGGTAGTTAGTTCCGTTAACCGTGATTTACCGCCTCATTGGTCACCGTGGCGCAACGGTCAAGACCGAGATTGGCTTTGCCCCCTCACCTGCAGACGCCATGGAAACGCATCGCACCTAATGGTGAGTTATGACGTTATAAAGGGAGCCCGGTCGTTCGCCAACATTTTTCAGGGTTTCCCCATCCCGTCCGTCTCTCTGTCTCTTTTTTAAGTTGTAAACTCGATGTACATTTTCCTCTCGCACCACAGCAAATTAAATTTTAAGTTTCTCGGTCGCATTTCAATGTTCGTCTTCGCATAAGCTCTGCGACTTTCTATCGAGTTATTTGCTTGGGAACAGTCTTATGATTCCAAGCGAGAAGTGTGGCTAATAAATAAAATTTTATAAATTACATCTTATAAATGTACTTAATTTGGAGTCTTTAAAAAAAGTAAGGGAAAAAATTTCATTATGGCGTTTTTGCCCAGTTTTGTGCGAACAGTGTCATAAATCAACTCATACAATTAAACCGAGAAAAATATACAGGCTCTATCTTAACGTCTAAGAATGGTTCAAAAGGAATGTTTTTGTGGACGCTAGTTTTTTTTCGACTTTCTGCCTTAACTGTATCAGCCAATCCAATGTTACTGTGCAGCATGCATTGTATTAGGTTGTTACACATGAAATGTAAAATTTCGGGATGGAGTCTTTTTCATATTTATAAGCATTTGCCAGATGGTACTAGTGCTTTGGATAGTGGAGGCTAAATATCACTGCACGTGAGTAAGTAATCAATGAAGTGCTACCTTGAAGTGTGAACGTTGGATATGATCCTTGAAAATGAACCGCTTAGAGCACAAACAGTATCAGCCATCGACAACATTGCGAAAACTAGTGAAGCCTGGCCTTCGCCAAAAATTTTTACAAATCCCCCAGTCGAAGGCAGTCTCTCAATACATCGCATGAGGTCGCTGCTCTAATAAGTACGACCGTCTGCGGATGATTTGGCGCCTCCGCTTCGCAGAGAATTAAGTATCCAGTTTCCCACAATTTTCAAGCAATTAGTAAAGTCAAGAAGCTTGATAAGTGAGTTCCCCCATGTCCTCACTGAACAAACATGAAGAGCCGACTGGAAAATCAGCAGTGTTTAAATATTACACATTCTACACTACAGACTATTCTTTACCTCTAATACTCTTAAGATCTCTTGCTAACCGGCTGCCACCTTTAAGCTTTTGGACCTTTTTTGGGAAAAATACCTTTGAGAAGTTTCTTCAGTTCAGAGCGCCGGAATTTTATGAAACTGGCATAAAGGCATTATTTCGCAATTGGAAAGGTATATAGGATTTAATGGTGCTTATTTGGATTAATAAAGTTAGATTCTACAGAGATACCGTCGTTTGAGCTTCTTCTAATATTTCATATGCAACAACCTAAGCGTGAAGTCCCTTGCTTGTTCGGTCTTATTTTTATCTTAATTTTGCTTTCTTCTTCTTAATCTTATTAAAATTCTTTTAATGCACTTTGTAGTTTTATACGTCTAAATGGAATGATGATTGAAATTTATTATATTAGGTTGGAAGTAGTAGTAGGGAAGCCTGCTGTTCTCCTTCGTAGTCACGTTTCATAATTACATTCTGTTAATAGAAAACCTTAATTTTTTTAAAATTTAGATTAAAAGGGTAATCATTTTAAAACGTTTGGTGATCAAAGTTGTGGGAGCTATAAATGTGTAATAGCGCATTAATAAATAAGCTTTTATTTCAAACAATAAAAAAATTAGCATACCTGATTATATAAATTTTATTCATATATTTTTTCAGAAGTCATTTAGCGCTTGTTTTAATATAAATTAAAGATGAGAGATAGACTGTGATTTTATTAAAATTCTTATTCCTCTTTGGATTGAAATGTCTCTTTATTAAGAATTAAATGCTTGTATAGGAAATTATACTTTTAAATTTCCTTAATGGAAACGCAGTTTTAGAATGCACGAAGAACATAGCCGGCATCTGAGAGAAGAGATTAGAAATAGATTTATGCGTTTGCTATCCAACCATTGGAACAGCATATTAATATATAAGCGATGCGGGGTGATCTAGCCTCTTCATGCTTTCATTCACTTTGAAATCATCATCATACTGGAAAAGAAAGTTAATTTTAGCATCTTTATTGGGTAAATCATTTCAAACGAAAATAAGGAATCATTTCTTTCCACTTGGGTTCATTACGATTTGCCTCGAGCTTTTTTTTTCGCTCTACCAAAGTTTTTTTTGTTCCTCTTTGGGGCTGGGGGTTCACTCTTCTTTTCCTGGCTTCTTTTCATTCGCGTCCCATTATTGCAGAAGTGAAATAAATCCGATGAAAAAGAGAAAAGGTGCTGGCTAAGGAATAGAGACGGGGTTGGGAGGGGGGGGGGGGGCAAAAGCTTCATCATTAATCTGAGCCCCTGACTTTATTCACCGACCAAGAAGAAGAATTGAATCTTTTTTCACGGACCAGACAACTTTCTTTTGTACGGATCGTTTCTTTGTTTCGTTCTTTCTCTCTGTTTCGCTCACGTTCCCGTAATTAACGGGAGAAAGAACGTGTTCCGCTGATAATTGGATTTCTTTTTTGAAAAAAAAAAATAAAAAAAAAGTGAACAAAAGTAGCCATTGTACAGAAAAATTTATAGGGTGTAACATCATTAATTTAATCCCGACATTAAAGGAGAAAGAAAAAAAAATTAGATCGCAGTGTGGGTGGAGATTGGAATTGATCACCGGTGTTAAGGAGACAGTTCGTCCATCAGTCGAACGTTTTTTAGACGCCTTTCACTGCCCGGGGACTAAAGAGAAAATTAAGTCTCCGTATAGACCTTCTTAACCCTGCCCGTTATCGTATTAATTACGGGACCTGTCTTTTTGTGATCTAGGAGGGAGGAATTCTTAATGGGGGTTAAATGCGAAGATTTATTCTTGTGAAATCTTCATGTTTCTGATCTGGATTCACCAATTATTCTAGGAATCATCTCTGTATAATTTTCATTCAATTTCCCTTGACTGAAAATTCCGGGTTCAACAAACGTACGAACGATTATGAAAGTCGTTATTAAACTATAATTGGTCCTTGTGGATGATATGATATCGATTATGAACATTTATCATATCCGCTTAAATAGTAATCGTTATACGTTCAAATGTTTACTTCACGATAAGAGGGAAATTCCTGTTTCGTTTTAATTGTCTATAAAATTTCTAAAATTTACTTTCTTTTTACTCTAATATTCAGTGTTAAAAAAAAAGTCTCCTGTCCTTTTCAGTAGTCTAACGAAGAGATAACGAAGGGAGGAAGTAGATGAGCCTTAATTACACATAAAGGGAATTGGGGGTGGGGGTGAGGGAGTTGGAGGGTTGTTTAGAGCCAACTGTCTGCATCACGTGACAGCTGAAGGTCTTAATTGGTGTGCGAGAAAATTCCGTGGCCAGCTTAAATTAACAGCAATTAATAAAAGATGTTGGCTGTCGAATGAGAAGATGTCTTTGCAAACAGTGAGAGTGCAGAATTAGAGTTTAACAGTCTTCATGAAAAATTTAGTGAACACGGGAGCTTGGCGCATTCGTACTGAGAAGATCAAATGAAACTGGATTTCGATGTTTGTACATTTTTGAATTAAATGAATTTTAACGGGTTTTTATTTACACTAATGCGCTTAAAGCTGAATAAAGAGAATGGTTAATACTGGGTTGTTCAAAATGCTGCCAAAGGTTGTATTTAACTAAAGCAGAGTGATTAGTAATATATCAGTCAAAACTTAGGTAAGATAAAGTAGCAAACGCGTCTAATTGCGATATTGATCTCCATGTGGGAAAATTAGAAACTAAATATTAAAAGTACAAGGTGGAATGCACTGTTTTTTAGATTGATATACGTAGCGTTATATTAGAATAAAAGTCAAATAATATCACTTGATGAGTTCAGATGTTAAGAGTCCTCAATCTGGCGTGTTTAACTTGGACATATGATGTTGAATAAAAACATTCTATGGACCGTTGTTGCCATGAAAACCATGATAATATCACAAGTAGACATAACTCTATTTTCCATTCTGTAACTTAAGATAAAGGATTATCTCTTACATTATAAGTAACTGTTTGTGACTCCCCTTAGTTACACAAGGAAAGTCAAGACGATAGTCGGATTCTTACTTTACTCCCACCATCAGTAAACAACAATGCGAATTTTGATTCATGATAGTTCCATAAAACATCATTAACCATCTATAAGCTTTTGATGACTTATCTCTAATCTTTCAAATTTTGTTACTTGAGAAATACTTATAGGGTAAGTTAACATGGTTAGTACAAAAAAACTTACCCCACTAAAAGACTATTTAATATATTGCCAAAATGAATGACAGAATGGAAAAACCCGCCTTATGTGAATTGCTCAGTAGTCGCTCAAAATGGCGGTAACATGCAAGGAAAAAGCTAAATGGACGATGGAATTTTTGAATAACGACGTCCATAATCACCGTTCAGCTTTCTTTCAAAACGAACTTTGGAAATTAAGCGCAGTAGTGGTCACAACATTATTCGTTAGCCAACCTGGGACTAATGATGTGCGATTGATAACTGTGGGCCCCACGTTCACCAGACCTTGCAACATTTGATTTATTTTTAAGGGGGGGCGGTATGTGAAACACTTAGTCTTTGTCTCCTATGCCACGGAATTTGTTTAATGGCTATTTACAGACGTTTTGCTTTAATGGCTATTTAAAATTATGCCATAATGAAATGACCTCACGAATGAAGGCGTACTAGATTAGAACATTTATATTAAAAACCGAGACACTTAACAATAAACTTTAAAAGAGTTCCCGCCCGCTGGGGCTTAGGCTTTCCAGTTCTCGAATTCATCGGGCCGCGGGTATGGAGGTTTGTGTTTGTCCTAGGAATGCGTAAAGATATGACGTGGAAATGTCTAAGGATTGTGTTCAGTTGTTAGCCATGTGAATGACCTATATGTTGATTCGCCCGTAAGCATAACCAACTAATCTAATTTATAAAAAGAAATTGAAATTACAGATTACTTATGCACAGATGCGACAATCAATGTTAAAGTAGCGGAAACTGGATGGCTCATTGTTTTGACGTTATCGGTTGTAGCACTATCCCAAGCTACCGCTGGGTGCGCTATTTAAAAACATTGGCTCTTACATGTAATTTGATGTTTAATAAAGCATTGGTTATGAAAATTTCTAAAAAAAATTGTTATACCTTTTATGTGGTGGAAAGTGGATGATTCAGGTTTTTAATTACGTACTGCAATTTAGCATAATCATCAGTGTAGCGCATCTCGTGGTAGCCTGAGGCACAATCACTTGACCACTTTCGTAGGACATCATCATTTGTCGTATCTGTGCAATAAGTAATCGAGATTGAAATAAATAAATTGTTTTAAAGGTTTTTGCAAGGCTTTAACGTTAGTTATCCATTGAAACACAGCAACTTTCTATCGTTCTTATTAAAAATATCATTTCTTAATTGAAATTGTTAAAACGGGTGGTTTTAATATTTTCTTTGTAATCAAGATTTTCCTGTGCTTTATTCAAATTCGCACTTTAAATTTAATTACATACGCTTGAAAGGAACTCTATTTAAAAATTCAAGCATCAAGTATTTGGTTTTATCTATAAGCAATCTTTTTGTAATTGTTTTACGTGTTTATTAATTGTTCTATGCTTGTGTAAAATTTAATTAATAATTCATAAAATAATTAATGATTCATTTATTAATCAACTTTTTCTTCTCTCTCCTCTTAGGTAAGCGTTCTCATCTCTCTTTTCGGTCCAGGTTGACAGTTGCAATATACTTTGACGGTAAGAAAATTCAATTATTCAAGCAAAGTAAACGCTTATTTCAAGCAGATAAGATGTTTGGCCAATTAGCGTGGAAGGCGAGTGTTCACGAGACAATTGAGTCTTCTCACGCGCTTTTTCCCGCTCGTGTTATCGGCTCCCTTTTATGCGCCATCTGCTATTCATCATCAGGATCATCGGCGAGATGCAGCATTGCTCTCATTACAACACACTTTCTCCATTCGTGCACGGTGACAGACAACATTTACCCGACTTCCATTTTTAGGTTTCCTCTCTTCGTTTTGTCTCCTATCGAAAATTGGGAGAAGGACGAACGAACGCTGAAGAAGAACTTTTGTGCGCAGTCGTCGTCGTCGGCAGTGCCGAGCGGCGCACAATTGTTGCAATTCAATTTCTCTAATCCCTGAGCCAGAGCGAAGCAGCAGCAGCAGCAGCAGCGAGGTTTTATCTGATTGGCTAGGATTCAGGGACTCTTTCGTCCTGATTGTTGTTTGCATTTTAGTTGACTTGAATTTCGTCCTTGGCTGCGGAGGCGATGGCTGGACGAGCTGGAAAGCTTCTTCTCAAGCGGAAACAGATTAAGAGGCAACGTGCACTGCTGATAAGTTTCTTCCCATCTTCTCTTCCTCTTCTCTACCCTTTTTCTTAGTTCCTCTTCCCCTTTTATACCATCATGGCGTTTTTTTTTCTTGTTCGCCTTTTGTAAAGCGCAAGTGAGAAAGAAAATTCGGGAAAAGAGGAAGGGGGGGGAAGGCAGATTTCCTCTGCGTTTCCATTTTTGGGTTTATTTGATACTTCGATGATGTTTTTACCGACTGATAAAACAATTTTTTTGTCGAAAAATGAAAACGAGAGGGAGTTTGGAAGGACTAGAAAAATCATGAGTGCGAATACACGCACGGAAAAAGAGAAAAGAAAAATAAAATTCTATTCAGTTCTAAACTCCGAGTGCATTTACGCTGCCACGAATAACGATGCGAAGTAACTTGATAAGCCCAGGAGAGGGCGTTCGGGTGGATGGGGCGTTTTCAGCCGTAGTTCGAAATTTAAGGAACTTCCCCGCTAGAGTGGAATTTTCCAGAACTTTGATTGGGTGAAATTCGATAGGTTTCGAGCCAAGCTGACGATTATGGAACAGGCAGCATACAAATGAGGATGACGGCGCCTCCCTTCGTGGGTGGCCAAGAGCTTCGGCTTCATTCGCCGTCACCTGCGACAAAAATTCATTTTGACAATTCGTCTTATTGTCTCTTTTCGGCTGTATTGTCGCTGTCATCATCAGCTACACGGATCACGTTCGAATGAAGCCGAAATTTAATCACTTTAAACATAATCAGCACTTACATCTTTCTTTCCTTCTCCTGCTCCTCCTCTTCCTCCTCCTCATCCCTATCTCCTCTCAAACGTTTATTAAGGCGGAAAAAGTTTTTAAACATTCCAAAAATGCTTCTTAAGAAATATTATTTAATTTTTACAAGTTAGATCAAAATTATTTATGTTTAAATTAGAGAAATTAAATTCTTCCTTTTATGAAATTGAAAGATTCTTATTAAAAATATTGATTCTGTACAAAAAATCTCTTCGTCTCACAAACTTTTCTTCAGAATATTAAAAACCTTTAGAGTGAATGGAAAATAAATATCACATTGTATCTCTCAAAAAAAAAATTAAGATCCTGGTCTATTTCAAACACACGCTTGAATCCGGGCACCCTAAAAACAGTTATAGAGGGTGTTTCAAACAGTGCAATGCAAAATTAAAATCGATTTATTCATTCCTGATCGAACATAACACAGTTGTTACCGATACTTTACAAATGTTCGATTTGGGGCTCTTGGCGATACCGCAATGTCAACACCGTAGCTCAGCTCTGTCCAGAATGGTGGAAAAAGAAAGACGGTAGTAAGCATGGTTAAAAACGGTAATAGGTTACTCAGTCAAAAAAGGACAGTCTGTATCCTCCCGCGCCGCAATTATTGGGCGACCTGCTTAAATAGCACATTTTCGAAGTAGTGGAGCTGATGTTCCAGGATACTGGGAGTGTCTGGGCGGGGCTGGATTACCGTCTTGATCGTCATCAAGAGCGCCCACATTTAACATTTGTAATGCACTGGTAAAATTTAGATATATTTTATGTTTTTCATGTAATTATATGAAAATTACAGTTTTCTTAGGTTCGGTCAGGAGGTGAATAAATCGACTTCTGCGCTGTTCTTTTTGAATCGCTCTATACAAGAAGCTATGATTATCATGGTTATCCTTCCATCCTTCAAAATTGCTATACTTGAAAGCATTGAAATATTCAAGGCTATCTCTTTAAAACCCAAACAGTTATTAAATACACAAACTAATATTGATGTTTACAAATTTTATATCTGATTTATTATAATTTATAATTTTTTTGTATATATTAAAATATTTTACCATTTGCATTTGACCAATCTTCAAATTTCATGTTTGACTTGGGCGGTGTCTAAAAAATCCACATATGCCAATTATACCAACTGCAAATGATCAAATCACGTGATACATTTAGGAATGATCATGCTTGCCATTGTTGATTTTGAATACCATAAAGATGTTAAAGGCGAAGGTGTAAAACTAATATTTTATCACGTGATTTGGTTAGTTGCGGTCTGCATCGGTGGGATTTTTTAGATACTGTACAGCCTTATTTTAGCCTTATGTTTATTCGGTATATCTGTCCATGACCTTCTTTATTATTACAGATCTGTTTTACTGACTAATTTCCATTATTGCTTTTGGCGTGTGTCAGTTTTGCTATGGCGCTGTTTAACCTCCCTCTCTTTACCAATTGAATAAGCATAATGTAGTGCAAACAAAATAAAAAAAAAACATTAAAAAATTTTGCATAGACTTTTTTATTTTAAAAGTGGAGTTAAATCGCGAATAAATTTTTTTAAAGGTCACTGAAAAGTCACCTGATCATCTTAGTCCAAGCAAAATTGTAACCTTGTTTCCATCTTGGGTTTTAACAATCCGTATTTTTGTCGTTTATTGTTAAAAATCAGAGAGGGAGGTTAAACAGCGCCATAATAGCTCCTTTTGACAAAGTTGAGATAGTCTAGTGTCTCCAAACACAATAGAAATTTGCCATTAAAACCGGTCTGTAATAATAAAGGAGGTTATGTTATGTCTTTAAATTTTTCACTTTGTTCATAGCTTCCCATTTTTGAGAGTTTTTCTCTTTCTCAACAATCTATATCTTTCTATTCAATTAAAGCGTAATCTACAGCTATTCCTTCTTTAACGTTGAGAAAGCCAAGTACAAATGGCCAAACCGGTCGGTTAATTTTACTTCGTTAAAATGTGAAGTATCAATATTTTTAGTATCTAATAATAATACAAAGACTTCAAACTTTACTGAAAGATCCTATTTGGAGTTCCTAGCATTTATTAGCTAGAACGTCTTGGGGAGACTGTATAAAATCGATACTCCTTATTTATTTGTTGGCAGTGTATAATCTTGAAATGCGTATTTTCGAAATGTCGTTAAATATTTATTAACATTGCTTATAAAATTTGATGTCGAACATGAAGTTCCTGTCGCATTGAGAACGACTTTCAATATCGACGGGTTTGAGGTTGCTCCGCCGATCAAATTGCCGGCGTTTTGTTTGTGTTTGCTCTCCGTCAAAATGCACTTGTAACGCGATACGTTCGAAGCCATGAAAGTTTTATTGCTTGTGCCGAACATATATTTTGAGAAGCTAAAGGTTAACCCAGAAGGCCATCTTCTCCAATTCACTTGTCCAGCCTATTCTCCAGAAATCAATAGAATTTGATAGCCTGAATACCTGAAATAGCAGATCGTCAAATCAACTTGTTTGATAGAATAACCAGTCGAAAACACACTGACAGAGACAGATTTTATCCAGCCTTTTGACCTTTAGCCAAACTCAAACATTTAAACTATTAAACACATTTTATTGAGTATTTTTCATATTTGATGCTTTCTATTTACTTTGCTATTAAATTTCCTACATTTTCAGTTTTGGCTAACGATGGTGAGTATACCTGAATGAAGCCTGCAGTCATCAAAGTTTCGATTAATTTAACGAAAATTAGAGGTTGCTTTATTTAGAAGACTCGTCTAATTGCTACCGATAGAGGAAGCTTTGTTAGTAAAACACTTGAAATTAATTTCGCTTCGTCTCTAATCATTCTGTACCATTATGCATAGAACCTGTCAACCTTAGTTTCATCTTAACCATTATCAGTGGTATTATGTGGGTGGGTTCACGGAAAGAGCAGATGGCATTAATGGGAACTGTAATCTGTCAATTAAAATTAATTCTATGTCATCTGTGAAACATAAAATTGAAGCTATATGATCAAATTTTAGTGTACATTTATTCTCTTTGTTTATATCGATTCACTTTTAATTATGAAATTCGTTCTTTAACATTAAATTTGTTAAAGTTTGGATAAAATGGATGGAAAGAGCATGAATTAGATTGTATAAGTTGTGAAGTTATTTGAAGGTGTTAATATGTGTATATTATTGGACTATCAAAACCAACTGGTAAAAGGTTAACATGATAAGAAGATAATAAACAATGATGTAAAAGTTATATATACACTGACTGCGCAAATGAAAGCCAATTGATATGAAATCATTTGGTCCTAGTGTCCGCTCCAAAAATAAAAATTTGGAGAAAACCCCTTATCGTTTTGTTTATTTTTGAGAGCAACTCATTCTATCAACTATATCTTTCTGAATTTTCACGATATTTGCTTGGGATTTATATATACATTTGGCTAATAAATTACGCAAAGTCATTTTGGTAACGCTTGCGCATGCGCAGTTAAACATTATTTAGGTAAAAATGCTCATATTTCATCAAATATTAATATTTTTATATTCTGATTGTAGGGTGTTGTCTCTACTGTAGTTTGTCAAGTTTTCTGAAACTGGCATTGCATTGGGTTGAAAACCCTGCATGTTATAAACAAAAAGTTTTTGAAAAGATTTTGATTTTTTTTTTAAAACCTTTATATCTTCAGGAATATACTTACTATGCTCATACAAATGAACACAGATAAATAAAAGAAGCCTCATAAGCATAAGATACTGCTACAATGCATTTCAAGCATTATTTATTACAGGGTGATCCCAAACATTGTTTTTTTGTTCACTTTGTTGCTAGTCCCCGATTTGACTTCGGGGCAAAACCTTTGCTGAAATATATGAGGTGTAACAGGCTCTTACACCCCTGAAGTTTTAGAATAATTTGTCAAATGTTTTTCTGTATATTCGACAAAACGTCTAGAATCGAAAGTGTCCACTTTCAAATGAGCAGTCAATGTATTTTAACTATTTTAAATATATTATAAATAATTTTTAAAGATTTAATGTCAATACAATTTTCAAAAATTTAATTTCGGTAATACACTAATTTATTTCTAATTTCCACAGCATTTTGCCTGTCGGTACTCTCACAGGAATGAATTGAATGGAAATTATTTGAAATGGCAGAGAATATTATAATAAAACAAACAATGCTAAAATAACAATTGGATAATTACTAGGAAATGAACATTGTCGAAGTAAACAGTATGAAAAATAAAAATATAAAATTATAAAATTGATCATTAATAATCAACTTCAATTTTTTTTTTGGGGGGGGGGGGCGGAAATTTTGTTTTTAAAAAGAAAACACTTTGCAAAAGAAAAATTAATTTTTAATAAATTAAATAATCGCCATTATTATTTTCTATGTACACTTGCCCATCGTGAAACCAAACTTTCAATGGTGTCTTTATAAAAGTCTGATTCATAGAAATTAGAAAGCCCAGTTTTGGCAACATCAACTTTTTAATAGATGAATAAGCGGCAGAAATTCCCAAGCAGAATCTCTGATCTTTTACAAGATCAATCTTCTCAAGCGAGGGCTATGGGAACCAGTCTGCTTGTTGATTGACCTTTTCTGTGTTTAAGGTTCTTTTTTACAGTATGTTGCATTAAGATGTTTGAATAATTCTTCAATGATATGATGGGGCTCTGCCTCAACCGCTGCACGCAGCACTATATTGACTAGCTCTATTGGCCTTCTTGTACAAGAAGCGTCAGAGAGCTCAAAATTGCCGGACCGGGATTTGGCAATTTTGACTCGTGTTTTTTTAAACTCGCCAAATATGTACGTTAAGACCAATCTCTTTTGTTATAAGATACGATAGAGAAGATCCCAACATCAACGGTTGCAATTTCCAATAAAGCCATTTTCCTGAAAATGCCGAAAATCAAAACGCATTGGTAATTAGAATAAATTTGAGTATTACTTAAATTATATATTTGAGATTTTAATTATAGAATAAATTTTTGTATTTATTATTTTGTATTTTTTATTTATTTCTCCCATTATTGTATTGTAAAGTCTCAACCAATTTCAATGCTAGAAACAATATTAAGGAATCTCAATTTAACGATTTTAAATTTTTGGAATGGAGAGTTTCCTGTACTGACCTTCTTGATGAAGTTAATGAAGGCTTTGTAGTACATAGAAACCAATCACTGACTATGTATTCTACCATATTCTGTATGTAAGGCGTGTAGCCTTTCATTTGTATCCTTGGCAAAACCAGGAATAAAAGGCGAAACCGGTCGGAATTCTGTGTTTACTTTCCCGCCTTGTACTACAAAGCCTCCATCAACGTTATATAAAATAAATATCCTTTTAAATTTTGATTGAAAGATTTGCTTTAATTTGCATTATCCATTAGACTATATATCATTAAAAAGGCGTATAAATGATGCTTGAGAGTAAGAATAATTCGATATAGAATCGCTATATGATAGATAGAGAAGGCGATTAATATTTTATTTATTTGCATATGCATACGAATTCAAGGATCGTTTGCTTTCTTATTGCTTTTAATCTCTAATATTACCATTTTAAAGAAAAATTGGATATCATATTCAAATCGATTCCAGTGTCTTTTAATTTCTCTCTCATAGATGGGGATTGAAGATAAACTAGTCTTGTGTATCACGAAAAGGAAATTTTATGTTCTTGTTTAACTTTTTTTTTCGTATTTTGCTGTAATCCATCTTTTTTTCTTCCTTCCTATTACATCGGGGAATGAATTTTTCCATTAACGATCGATATGATTAATTGCGTACGAGATTAGATAAGGGATCGCTATCGCCTTTTGTTTGAATCAGAAAGAACGATTCATCATCGCATTCGAGAGAGAGTCTCAGGGCCAAAAGAGACAACCGGCCAATTCTTCGACTCCAATGCCAGAACTCCCCACAATCCCCTTCTCCCCCTCTCCTTCGCCCAAACAATTTTCCTTCACTAGCAAATGAATGCGAAATCTCCTTCAGTGCAGCACAATTGGGGGTTGCACAAACTCTCCCTACCCCCTGCTTTCCCTTTCCTTTTGCTTTAACGAATAATTTGTGGAGAGAGAGAGAGAGAGACAGAGAGACGGGCGGCGGAGGAGGAGAAAAGCTCCGCCGCTGCTGCCTTCACTGCAGAGCCAAAGAGCTGTGTACGCAGTGCAGGCACAGGCGGGGCCGCATTTTATACACTCGTCCTTTCTTAAAAGCATCGGAACGAAAAGGGGAAGTCGGTCATAAAAGATGACTCATAAAAAAAGGAAGAAGGAAGGGCAAAAAATAACTATATATAAAAAGTAGAGGATTTATGATCGCAAAAAACCGTAGCCTACCTTTTTTTTGTGGAGAATGTTACATTAAAATTGGCAGGCATAATTGATGTATCGAAAGTAAATTTTTTTAGAATATGATTCATCTTTTTTGTTAAGAGGTTTTATGCATCCTTCAACCACTATTTATAATAATGCTATTAAGTAAGGAGAACAGATTACAAAATATCTAGGAAATGCAAGATGAGAGATATTCGCTAATATTTTTATTAAGCACTCGTTTGCTAATCTTCAAGAGCAATTTTATTGTTTGGTAAAATATTTAGCCTGAATAAGAAAGTAGCCCAGACACTGTGGATGGTAGATGTTAAGGCAAGAAATAAGATAGATAAACGAAACTACTATTCCACCAGAGAAATTTTAAATGATTTAATATGTACATTTCGTTGGCTTTGCGAAGTTCATCAGCGACGGAGGATGAGTTTCCTGGCAAAGCCTTTTATATGAAAAGGGGGAGGAGAGATAGGGAAAACAGCCAATCAATGTCTAGGAGTATTACATCAAATATTTCTTTAGGACCGGGATAGGACCGTCGTCATTATTGAATAACTGATTGGTAGGCTTCCTTCTAACTATTTCGATAGACCTCAAAAACGTTAATAATTTGAGGGAAAATCTTTTAGAAAAATCATGTCCTTTGATGAACAAAGGAGATGATGCCTAATTTTACATTCTTAATATATGAGATATGTTCTTTCATGCGTTTTTTGACAGACCTCCGCAAATGCCCCAGATAAAACTTGTGGCAGGTGGCACATTCAAATTTATAGACGCCCGAACAATTTTTTTTTTTTTGCGAATAACATCTTTTTAAAGTATTATCGCTCTTGAAAGCTACTTTGTTGTTAAAAGTATTACTAGTTACAAACATCTAGCCTAAGTTTCCATTGTGAATAATGAATTGATTGTTGTTGATTTTAAATTTGAATAAACTATTAACGATGAGCACACAACATTTTCTATTTCTGTAATTTAAAATGTTCTTACATATTTCACTGAACGTTCAAATTAATTTACTTTAATCATTTAAATATCAAAATTTTTCAAAGTTTTCTTTTGAACATGTTGCTCTTAATGGCTTTAAACTTTTTTCTTTCCTAATTTGAATTTATCGGTATTTCCACGAACGCTTCCGTTCTTATAATTGATCACCATAACAAGCACGGTTTAACGTGAAACCATACGAATTCCTCGGAGAATTTCTAATTTGTTTGAAGAAGAAAGGAGAAAAAAAAATTTTCTCTCCTTTTCCCCCGTTGGAAGTTTCCTGATAAAGCGTATTGGTTGGGGCGAAGTCGATTTCTTTTTTTTTTTTTTTTTTATTTTTATTTTTTTTTTCTTTTTTCCTTTTTAGCTCTTGCCTCAACTAATGAGGCCTAAAATTCTAAGCGCATTAGCTGCACTTGGTTGGCCGCCATCTTGACATGGGAATAATGAAATTTAAACGAGGCTCTTTTCTTTGGACCCCGAGCTTCTAATTACCTTCCGCTGATGATGTTCGACTTGTGTTGCCGATTGAAGATTCCCAATTGGCTTAGAGCGTCCAGTGCGCTTGCGCAAATGGAACGCGCTGCTCAGCATTCTTACAATCCTTCTTGGGTTCGCTTCAAGATCTCCCGATAAAACCGAAGATAAAAGAGTTGGAAGTTTATCCTCAGGAAAGGGAAAGGGTTAATTGGAAAAATGGGGAAAGTGAAAGCGGGGAGGGAGGAGGATTCGTTTTATCGCAGCTCATAACTTTTAGGAGAATTTTTGAGCGAGTTGGTATGGTGTTGAAAAATAATCGACTGTGTCCGGAAAGTTTAGATCAATAAAAGCATCATCCATCAACTACCTGAGCGGCAAAGATTTATCAAATATCCTTTCGAGAAAATCATCAGCGTCAGTCCAGAATTGATTGCTTAAATAAAGTGAAAAGCATCATTAGGTTGTACGGAATTGATATCATCGCGTCATGGGGGTGTATAGTGTGCAAATTGGTCAAACATGATGCATTATGCTCAATCTTTACCTGTCCTTACCTCCATATAGGGGAAGTTTTTGGAAAAGCTAGGACCTTCAAAACTTCTTTAGAAATATTTAGATTTATAAATTTTCTCGAAAAAATCATAAATCAATTTACAAACTATTAAACTATATAAGTTCTATATGTTTCTTTAAACAAAAACTTTTCTTAAAGCATATCCGTAATTAGGGTCACTTATAACAATAATATATAAATGACCCCATTTACGGACATATCATCATATGCAATATGACAACTTCAACAACCTATAATTTTCTTAAAGTAGTTGATTAAATTGTTTTTACTTATACATAAAAAGGATCCCAAAAAAATATAATTAAAAATTGCAAAAAAGGCAATGCTTACCGAAGACAACATTAAATCTCCATAGGGTTTTCATTCACATAAACTTCATAATAAACTTCATAAACATAATTTTAACTTGTCTCCCCCCCCCTTCTAAATGAACTTACATAATGTAATAATGTATTCGAATACTACCAGATCTTTTTACATAAAACAGGAGCCATAAACCAATCTTGACCTAATAATCAACGTGCATAAGCAACGGTGAATTTTTTTAGTAATGTGAATGCGTACGTTCATACTTTGATACCCCCCCCCCCCCCCATTTTACGGTTCACTTTTGTCACAGTTTCGAAATCTTCCCGACAAGCGAGCGTATTTTGTGAATATGCCTTAAACATAACTGAATGCAAACAGTAATTGCAATCCACACAATAAATAGCAACAATTAAACTAAACATCCACCTTTCTTTCATCATCACAATCATCGTCCCTTTTCTGAGACAGATTATAGTCGTGCTATTCTGTAGCTATTTAACTTTGAAAAAATCTATTAATCTACTTGAGATCTGTCTAATCGTGAACAAGATATTAAAAGGAAAAAAAAGGATTTTTATGATATCTCTTGTAGTAAAGACTTCAAATAAAAATCCTTGCTCAGACTACTTTGATGGTCAGGTAGCTTTTCAGTTGCCTGCCTTTTTCGTCAACTGCAGACGCGATCGTATCGCGTACTTCAAACCAGCGACAACAATTTTTAAAATTAAGTTTTGATCTAACAATCAATTTGTATAACAGTCGTCCCTCCGCAAAGCGGCAATCAAGTGACCGACTTGTTTAGGGACGACTGAAATGAATTTGCGCCCTAGACAAGTCGACCACTCGGTTGCCGATTTGCGGAGGGACGATTGTTATACGAATTGATTGTTAGACGCGTTCCAGTGAACCGATTTGATTTTTTTTCCTTTTACATCCATTGGCATCCGTCCTGTGTATGTGTATCAAATTTTAGCTCTCTGGCTTACCGGGAAGTTGATTTAATATTGTTGCAAGATTTGTACTATACAGATATATTTACTTAATGAATTAATGAAAATGTGGCAAAAAAACATTTTCTTCTTAAATATCACAAATATTCATATATGGGACAAATTGTAAAAAAGTGGTAATTTATAGAGAAGCTACATCAACCGTATCGTGTACTGACACGATTTGAAAGAGTCATTCATTTTGTATGCCTCATTGCTAAATCAGGTAGCTTAAATTAAGTTTTTAACAGGGGGTCCAGTTAATTAAAAATTCACATATATGAAATAAATAACTTAAATTTTACGAGAAAATGGCCTCATAAAAATGACCTCTTCACATAGCTTCTTTACACAATTACCAAAAATTTATGTGCATTATTTCCCAAAAATCACTTTTTTTATTTGTAAATTTATTTCTTCTGAAATATTTTATATACTTTATCCTTGCACTTAAGGTGGTGCTCTAAGCGATCTTCGATTTCTCGACATGTGTTCTACAACATCTCTTTATTCACCGCCGTTACTACATCCCTTACTCTTGCCTTCAAAGTTTCAGCAACTGGTTAACCGAACACTGTCTTTAGCATACCCCCTCCCCCGAAAAAAAGGTAAAGTGGATAAGTTTCCAGTGAATGTGGTAAACGCGGTATTAGAACATCGCTCCCAATCTATCGTTTGGAAAGTTTGCATTCAAGAACTTGTGAGCAACTACTATCCCTTAATCCCACTTTAGTGATGCACCAACTTGTTAGAAATAATCCATGGTTAAAGTTCTTCTAATTTGAGATATTACAAATCAAGGCAATTTTTTAATAAAATGGTCGGCTTGAAGATAATGCTTTAGATCAAACCCAAGGGGGGGGGGGGGTAAGAATTGGGTTAGGTAATAACACAATTTTTATGTTTCTAGTGTAGATTTCGAGATATGGCTCTTATTAATCGGGGGAATACTTGTGCTCAACTAGTATACGCTTTATAGCACACGAATGACAGTAATTAGTCGAAATTTAGAGTTCTGGTTGGAGAAAATTTTGCTGTAGAGGAAAATCTTATCTTTCGAGATGTTATTTTATTAAATACAATTTCCCTGAATACAAATTACATTTCTAGAGTTTCAAGTGGAAAGCAAACTTTTCGGTTAAAAGATATTTTAGTACATTGTATTACGTTCCTGCGTTATCTCCATTTGTTTTTTGAAATCTGCTGTCTTTAAAAATTTGCTGTTGAATAACTTCTGGAAATGCAGACTTTCTTAAATTTAAATTAAAGGCTCAGCTTGGAATGTTTGTATGTGTTTGAGTAAGGTTCTTTAAGTTTAGTGCTTTTTTTCCTCCCTTCTCCTTCGCCCTTTATTTTTAAAGCCTTTTCCTGCGGTGTCGGGAGTCTTTTCTTTCGCACCTTTACCCGCGATTCCTTTTATTGCCCATCATCATTACGATCTACAGGAATCGCGTCTTGCTTATTTTAACGCCCTCGTCACAGACTCTGTTGTTTCTGCTTTTAGCTCCGAAACAATTTGCGCACAAGCTTTAAAAACAAACGTTTCCAAAGAATAAAATTTTCATCTGAAAAGGAGGTTTCAGTCGGAGCCCGGCAACTGCAAGTTAACGAACGAAGGGACTCTTTCGGTTGTCACTTACCTTTTCGATTTTGTGCCTTTCTCTCCTTTCAGTTTTAATGTGGCGGACACACATAAGAATACACAAGAATTCTTTTCTCTCTCTCTCGAAATGTTGACATTTTTTTTCTTTTCACTTCAGAGAGCGAACTCGTCTGTCTTAGTAGTCTCTACGGTCCGCACATGTGTCCCTTAATCTTGATCAACGATTGCAACTTCGCACGCCAGTACTAAATCATGTAGACGTCTACGTACGTCGTAAAATTTATCTCTTCTATTTCTATTCTCGTATCGACCAGCTTCTATTTCTCTTTAGGGGAATGAAGCAAAACGGAGATTATTTAAAGAAGACAGGGAACCCCAAAAAAATACGAATCATTTGTCTTGCTGATGGTTGATGAGGATAAAGGTGGTTCATCTTCAACCTAAAAACTTTGGTTTTCGTATATGCCCGGAGATGCTCGGTGGAGCAGATTCTGTTTAAGTACTAACAAAAGAAAAAAAAATATGAATCGTTCGAAAGAGGAAATGAGTAAAAAAAATTAAAATTTATTACGTTGACTAAGACGAAAAGCCTTTTGTTTTACTAAAAGTCCCAACCAAAAAATGAAAAAAAAGTAATATATATTAAAAAAAAAGTACAACTCATAACATCTCGTTTTGGCCTCAATCCAAATGGCATTAATGGATTTGGAATTAAATCGTCGGAGTTAAAACGGACGGTAAGCAGGAGTTAAGTCGTAAAGAGGAGCCGAAACCATTGGATTTTGCGTAGAGTTGAAAAGATAAAAAAATTAAAATTGGTAGTTAAGCCTCGATTTGTTACGAGTTTTTCCTCGTTGGTCGGAGTTGTAAGTTGGCTACTTTTATTCATTATGCTGTTGGAAAAAATAGATAAAAGAGGAAATGGGAAGCAGAGGGTTTATTCAGAACCCTTTTAAACTAGGGAGGTAGAAACCAGGGCTCTTTCTCTCAACGTTTATTACAGTCTTTAAGTTATTAAGAAATACGTAATAGAGGACAAAAAAAATCGTTTTATGATTCGCGTTGATCTTGGAAAAAATTTAAAATTTTTCGAGGGCGGGAGAAGACGAGGATAAAATTTTTAATATATTTTATAACAATTCTGCCGAGATTTTTCACGTTATTTCCCCTTTAAATTTTAATTCTTGAAGTTCATTGTTTATTTGTTTCCGTTCGTTTGACTAGCTCTATAGAAAAAATATATAAAATAAAAATTTTAAAGCACACACTTTCACCTTAAAAAGTGCGGTAAAAAGTAAAAAAATCTAATTTTAAAAAAAGGTAAAAGTGTGGTGGCGCGTTTATTTTATTATGTAGTATTTTCTTTTTAAAATTTAATATATTACACAAAAAATAAACGCGCCACCACACTTTTACCTTTTTTAAAATTAGATTTTTTACTTTTTACAGCACTTTTTAAGGTGAAAGTGTGTGCTTTAAAATTTTAATTTTATATTTTTTATTTTATTCTTTTT
>JAHWFO010012390.1:3039671-3063354 GCA_023313115.1 Rhysida immarginata | reverse complement strand
TAATCAAAACTGCACTCCCCACTCCAACTTTCGTTGGATAGAGTACAGCATTGATGATCAAATTAAGAACAATTACATAAGATAAATAACAACGATAACAATAAACAACAATACAGGCAGTCGTTACCTCATGATTGCATGTATACATATTAAACTTAAATATTAAATAACTTACGAATAAATGAAAGACTGGTGAAACTAACGATTGAAGCATGTATTGTCATCGATAAGACGCCGTTGGGGAAAGTTGCAGAGCTGTAGGTGGTCAGGAAGTGGGCAAAATATTGATTACAAAATTTGCGCACAAACACAAACAAGTGAAGTTCAATAAAAGTGTGTAAAGTACATTTTCCATTATCATTTTCCATTTTCCTTATGAAGTTGATGATCGTATATTAAAATTAAAATATCACGTTTTATTTCATACAGCGTTACTCTAGTATTGAAAGTGTTTTTACGAGAAAACAAAATACAGGGTGACCCCCAAAAAACTTATTCACTTTGAGAGCTGATAAGTGCTTTGTTAATGAACATATTATAATGGTATTTTAACATGTTCATACTGGCATAATGCGGAAATGTTTCCAATCATAAAATTTGTAGAATATGAAGCTCAGACAATCCGCATACCTACCATGAAGTTCTTAAAAGAAGGTAACTGTATGGTGTGGCTTCACTGCAAACTTCATCATTGAACCGATTTTTTTCGAAGAACAGTACGATGGAGTTTTGGTAACAGTGACAATCACAGGATTTACATGATCATGTTATTCCTTACATCAGGCCACGAGGCATTTTGGGACACGTAACATTCCAATATGATGCGCCGCCAGATAACCATCCCTATGAAACGTTTTCTTGCTTTCTGTTTTTACTGAAGACAGATTGATTGAACGAAATGTTCCAATAGCGTGGCCCTCCTCGATCCCCATATCTTAATCCCTGTGATTGTTGGGCTAAACAGTTGGGTTATCTTACCAGACTAACTACTCTGTGTGACCTGAAAAACTCCATCAGAAGAGAAATATCTCAAATTTCAGCCAGTGCTCTCACGTTTTCAATATCGTGAACCGCTTAAATTTGGTGATAGATGAGAAAGGTAGCCTTATCCAGCAGGTTATCCAATGAAAAGTGGAAATCCCTTATTTTCCTATTTTATGATTGGAAACATTTCCGCGTTATGCCAATATGAACATATTAAAATATCATTATAATCTCTTGATTAATAAAACCGTTATCAACTCTCAAAGTGAGGAATTTTTTTTGTATACATTTTGTAAGTTACAGGTCTTCTATATTGATCCTTGTACTCTCTGTTATTACCTTTTCTATTCTATAATCAACTAATACGTAGAACCTTTTTCCCTTGATAAATATGATTCTATTACGAAACGATGTAGTCAACTTGGAATTCTACGTATAATGGCTACTTTTGCAGAATGTTGAAAAGATCAAACAGTTGGTTAAAGCATACTGTCGTGGACTTCCAGTACTTTTCCTCTCCTGCATACTCCTCGACAGGGCCGGCTCGAGGGCGATGTGAAAGTTGCGGCAGCACAATTTCTCGCGACCTCATTTCCAGCTTACAAATATTTTTGAAAATATAAAAATAGACCACGCACGAGGATTTTCGCCAGACCCGCTATTTCTTGGGCCGGCACTGATATAATCTCTGCTGCTCCTGGTATCTCAGTGGTCTGAAATTTTTTGCTTCAATCGTTGTTGAACTGCCTTTAGTGGATGTTTTTCTATGTCGTGTTCTAACGTGTCGCCGTACGACTGTGATCGAGTGTTTTTTCGCTGATTCCAATACACAAAAAAGGCTAATCTGCTGTGGTAGTAGTCATTTTGCTTAGCTGATGCAACAAACGCTGAGTAGGAGCAACTGCACACTATTATTCCCTCTGTGCTACGTGGTTAAAGGTCTGATTTCTATAAAATGTTGATTTCTTTTATAATGGTTCTTTCATAATTTCCTTGCATTTTGACATCTGATTCAAACATATTCCGATAAAACTTGATATTTTAAAGTTTCAGGAAAAATTATCAATTTAAAAATCCATTTTTGAAGGATCATTCAACTATCGAAACGAGACTTGTGAATTTAAAATTTGAAATTAAAATATTTACTCAATATTAAATAAAGATTAGCATTGTCGATGCACGACCTTTAAAAGTTTATTCGTCATATTTAATGTCTCTTTTATAAAAATCACATAGGAATTTTAAGTACCCTATCCTCTTTACACGTCCATATTGATTTGACAGAACTCTTCAGTTCTTCTGGTTTACTTAAACTTTAAAGAGTTTCTGTTAAAGATAACCTTGTGTTCATTGTTGTAATTCTTTTGGTATTTCGGTAAAACGTTCAAAGTTATGGTATATCGCGAGCGATCTTTTACAAAAACTTCGCTATCTGAAGATAAACACGTTTTGGACAAATTTAATTTGAATCTGACCGATATCATTGAAGATTTGAGGCTTCACGAGACTTATGAATATTTGATGACATAAATGGACAAACAAATGGACAAAATGCACGTTCTCAGAAATAACTTATTAAATTTATGGTGGTCAAATCAAATTCGTTCGCTGGTTTACCCATTTGTATTCATGACTCTTTAGTTAAAGAGGGACATAATATATGAGTTACTTGTTATAAAAGGCGAATTCTTGTTGGATATGAATTTGACTATTGATTATATAAAGTGACCTATTAAAACTTTGCTATTAAATCCGTATGTTATAATTAACATTTCCTTTATATCGTCAGTAAAAGTACGTAATAATTGAATTAAAGGGGTTGTTTTTTTAATAATGAACAGAAAATTTTTTAAGAAACATTTAAGTTCCTCCTAGAAACAAGAAGGTTGCTTTAGTCGCGGAAGATACTTTTGAGCAATTTTTAAAGCAAATTCAATTTTGAGAGAAACTTCTTAAAAGCCACAGTAGAAGATGGAGCTTCTTTAAGTGCTTAAATACACTACACTTGCTTAATTACTGCTTAAGGGTATTTATATTTCCTCTTAACTTTATAAAACTTTTTACTCTTAAAGATAGAAGAATGAGAAGATGCAAATTTTTTTTTGTTCCATAAACCACGGGTTGAGTGAGTTTTTTTTTTAATATTATTTTTATCTCAATTTATAATTGCTCGCCTTTATACTCCTTTTCCCTTCCGTCTTTTCTTCTCGTTCTGTTTTAAAAAAAAACTCCCTTTACGATTATTTGCACTACATTTGACCCCGTTGTGCCGACCCCCGTGTCGCCGCCCCTCCATCCGTTTGTCGATAAAGCCTTCTCGTCCCTCTGTTTATCTCATCAGCATTACAGCGCCAGTGCCGACATTTCCCGAAGCTCTTTCTTTCGCTGACATGTTTGTTGTTCTCTTGTTTACTGCTTGTTGGAGAAGAGGTTCCACAACGACCCTCCCCCTTTCTCTGTTCCCTTTACTCTTCAACCCCCGCCTCATCGTCCCCCCCCCCCCCCCAACCACCTCTTTTACTTTCATTCCTTTCCATCTTTTCCTTAAGGTTTTCACCTTTCTAAAGTCATTTTGTCGACCAAATGGAACAAAAAAAAAGAAAGGAATTCTAAGAGGGGAAAAAAGGCTTAATATTTTATTAATGATTTTAAACATTCAAGGAAAAATGTAAGTTTTTTCTCCCCCTCTTTCGTACAGTTCACTTTTATAATATCAATCGATAAGAAGTTTAGAAATTTCCAATAAAAACGTAATTAAGCTGCGTTTTTGGTTACGAATACGAGCAGAGATTGTTTAATGTTAATGATCTCCCTACTCTTTGAGTTCTTTATCTGCTTTCATAATTTATTAAGAAACATTAAAGTGTAATGTTATCTTAAGCTTTGTCGTATCGAAATGTCAATTTATGTTTAAAATTTTATGTTGAGATTCCTTTTTTATTTTTTATTATTTTTTTTTTTTACCTATAGACGGCTAGAATTTTAAAAACCTTGTACTTTCCTAGTGGTTTTCGATCAGATTAACTTTTGCTTTCTTTTTATTGGAATGTTCTGTGAAAGTCTCAAGCATCATTTGAGCTTCTGGTATGTTTAAAAGTTCTCTATTCGTCTGGAGGTTAAAGTTAGGATTTAATTTAGAGTAAACTAAATATTCATTGAAGCAGTATATCCATGCAAACCTTAAAGAGGTTGAATCACGATTTATGAGTTGGAATTTGCGTGATGGTTTATTCAGCGGTGCAAGCGCGAACACGTGACCTTTCATCTACTAAAGAAAACGTATTGTGTATCTATCATCAAAACTGGTTACGTTCGTTCCACACAACCATGGAACATTGATGTGAGAAATATGATGAGGGTGAGTCAAGCTAAAGTCAGAAAATGGAACGAACTTTAACAAAACTGATAATTTCATTTCTCGATGTAATTCTCTATTCCTGTCAATGCACTTGCGCCGCCTATACGGAAGTGCCTAGATTCCAGCAGGTTAAGATTTTGGAGAACTTGCAGTGGACTGTACGCCTACCTCGGGACTTCACGCCTAAAAGAAAAAACATAATCCGAACGCTTTCGCCTTTTATTCCTGCCTTTTATTCTTAATCGTGGAAATTATACGGTACTAAATCTGGTGAATAAGGATGATGTTACACTAGTTAAAATACAAGTTTCTCCAAAAACTTTGGATGGGCGGCGCCTTTCTTGAATTTTTCAACCCAGTTATAAACCTGAGCGTTACACATATAGATTTCAAGCACACCTCGGATATCTGTCGATGGATTTCTGTTGGGTTCTTATATTTATCATGTAAGAAACAGGTGAATGACCAAACATTTTCTTTGGAGTAAGTATCCAGCCGTTCGACCATTTTCGAAATTGCTAATTTCTCATTATTACGTCAGCGAAAGCTTAGGTGAAGATGAAAAAGCACTCACCAGAGGCGCGCTACGTTGTAACTTTTTAATGGCTTTAGGAAAATTTTTATATTAAATTTTACACAATAATTTAGATTTTAGTAGATGTATATTTACATTTGCAAAATTAATTATCATTAAAACAATCTCAGGTGGATATGAATAATTTTACGTTCTGATTATTTTATTGCCTTGGAATTTTGCCTTCCTTATAAATTTTCAAAAGTATCTTGTTTCATAAATTCATTGCATGAATTTTCTACTTCTAAATATGCTCATAAGAGTAATAGCTTAGTTCCATGTTCCATTGTCATTGCGCTACGCGCAGCGAAATGGATAGATTGCCAACAACCACGCACGCAGCATCCGACCACAATAGATATGAGCTGTTGACACAATTCTTTTGTTCTCATAGAAATATCCAAGCGCATTATCCAGCTCAGTGTTAATTTAACTTTTTTTTGTTTCACGTGGCTTATAAGAAACCCTTTGATATTTGCAGTCCCCTCTTTTGTCTTTCGAAGCTCGGAGTCGTTTGTTGCCTCGACTGTATTGATTGTGAACGCTCATAATTCAACGTTGGGGTCGCCTGGTATTTAATTTTGCTTAACGATTCGCCTGTTATTCTGTTAAAAGCGAAGTGAAGGAATGAAGTGTGGTAAATGCGCGAGTGAAGAGCGGGGCAGGCCGCCTTCATACTCCCGGTCGAGTGTAACTATAGCGACCGAACTCCTTTGAAGTCATCCTTGAGCACGGGTGAAGCTGAGGGCCGAGGAATTTTCATTGTGAAGTTTCATTGTAAAGCTTAGCAATGCCATTGGCTAAGGGAACCGGGAGTAGTAGAATACCCTTTCATTCGTGGGAACCAAACAATAGACTTAGAGAGCATCGCCGATGAACATACCCTTTCAAGAACAAAAAAAAAGTTCTTCTACTTCTTTTGAGAGCTTTAGCATTAACAGCGGTAAAATAGCCTTTGTAACTCAGGAAAAGATTTTAATTGTATGAAACTAAAATACCCCTCTTTATACTCTTTATAAACTTTATTTATTTTGATTTTCATAGTTGTCAAGATAATAAGATCAAAAGCAAAAGAGCTTTCTGAAAATGGCATTAAATACCCTATAATTTATTATTATACTTATGCATTCAAAATATCACATGCTATTTATCCTTATTCTGAGCCTTTACAAAGGGCATGTTGCTTTAATAATTAACTGCAGTGATTTAGATATAAACTGTCTCCAAGAAGACAAAAATGAACAAAAATTGTGAATTGTACGATTTATCTTTTCTACTTCCTCAAGAGACCAATGAATTGTTTTTCTTCAATCAAACAAGTAATATTCATAATTTTATGAATTATTTTCATAACACATCCTAATTTTATTAATTTTACTTTCATATAAAAAGAGTATATTAATGAAATATAGCATTAATGGTATAAAACTGAAAAATGCACACATCAGTCACTGAATTAGAAACCTTTCATATTGGATCTCTTTTCGCCTGAAATACATTACGAATATTCACAAGATGTTTAAGCGAATCTACATCTAGAGAATACGAAGTATTCGAGAAACTTACCTTCAGCTGGATGGAATGGATGATTCTTTCGAACCACATATATTGTATATGATTCAAATCCGGACTCTGAGAGGGCTACGGAAAATGTTGGAAATAGTCACTGTGATCGTCCTGGAATCACTTTTGAGCAATTTTTGCACGATGGGAAGTATAATTGCTATTTACGACATATCCATCTCCTTCCGGTTAGAAATGTACCATAGTGGCATGTACTTAATCCACTACAATAAGTAGGCAAAATTTGTCCGACCCTTTTGGCATTCCATACTTGTGTGCACATTCCATATCAGCATGTATTGCCCAGATCATGCTGCCTTCTCCGGACTCTTGGACTGTATGCACCAGATAAGCTGGATCCATTTTTGCTAATCATCGGTATAAAACGGGATGTAACTCGTCCGACCATACGACTTTTTTCCAATCGTCTGTTGTCCTGTGAAATCTTTCCGTAGGACATTGCAGACTAATTTCCCTGTTTCGCTTTGAAATCAATGGTTTCATTTTTGCCATGGGGCTAGGTATACCAGTTCTCTCCAATTCCCTTCGCATGGTTCGATTTACATGGCTGCAGAACGGTCAGAATTGAATGAATCTGTCAGCAGTTTACACTTAAAGTTCTATTGTGCTTCACAATTCTTTTCGGATGATATGCCGTATTGGACGGCAATACAGATTATTTTTAGACCTGCAGTTCAGATTATTATTTCCATGCATATTATTTCCAATGATATCACCTCTTATAATTGCTGACAGTTCGGCAGTTTTTGAATTCGTGACTCCAACAAAACGGGCACCGAAACGAGCCCCTTTTTAAATTCTGAAAAACACCTTCGTTTCCGCATTGTCTTAATGAATACTATTGAGTATGCTGGCAAGCACTTTGTAAAGTTGCAGAAGCCACGCAGTTTGCACTAATACGCCTTCAAGATTTCTTATTCAGTGGCCGGTAAACGTAGAAGTTGGAGAATGGTTAGGGGTCTTTAAAAAAAGCGAACCCTATAAGGAACCCTAGTAATTTTTCGATCACAGCTTGGTTATGAAGATTGCCTAGTAATTTGTTTGTTGTTTTTTTAAATTTACGTTATTCAAATTCATTTACAGTAGATACTGCTTTCTTTTTTTTCAGTGATATTGCATACTGCGCAGTGAAGTTTTCGATAGAACCCTACGCGGTCATTCTATGTTTCGGATATGCTATGTAGACTTATCGGTCCTCATCAAATGAATGCATAGAATTCAATCGAAATTTCCATCCTAAGGGAAAAGAGCCCACACCATTGACAGCATTAAAATATTGAAGTTCTCTGATATCAACCTGCACTTTTGCTGGTCTTTTCTAAATAAGGCAAGCAGATGTTGTTTTGTAAGATAAGAAAATTCACAATCCTACTTCAGGCTTTTTGTAATAAAATATTAGCAAAACCATTGAAGTAGACGAGAAACGTAGCTGTTGTTCAGCAGATCGACAAAAGAAGATTAAAATTAAGAGAAAGAGGGGTTAGGAGAAAAGCAACATTAACGGCTTAAATTCTTCTTTCTGCATGCGTGGCTGTCAAATTATAAAAATTTGACGAACGAAAAAATTAAAAAGCTCGTTAATTTCACTTTTTTAAGCTCAGGAAGTTATTTTGCGTGAGAAACGGAAATTTAAATTAATTAAAACATTAAAAATGTATTAAAATGAGAATTTTTTTTCTTTTTACTTCATGTAAGATGCTTTTAATATAAATTTTTAATTCAAAGTGATAACAAAAAAAGATCCATTAAACGTAACAAACAGATTTTAAAGTAGGGATTTGAGCATTTCAATGCTTTAATGGCTTCAAGTTGAGAAGTTTCACTAAATACGGCCTAAAGCGACAGTTGTTTATATGTACAGTAAATGAAAGTCATTGTCAAGTGTCATTGGGAGGAGAAAGTGTCAATGTCCTTTCAATTCGAACATGACTAAAATGGCGGTCAAAGTTTGGTTCCCATTTCTTTTTTTATATTTTTGTATTTTTATTATATTAGTCTGAAAATTTACTCTATGGACAATCACATTCTCCGCTTTCCTTTCTAACGGAACTTCCAGAAAGAAGCAAATTAATGGCCTTCCTGTTTATTAAAAAACAAGCTTAAGTAGTGTTGACAAGACAAGATGTCGCTTTGTTCCTTAAGTTTGCATATAAAATGACCGTTCGATATCGATTGACATTTACAGTTCCTCAAGTTTAAAAATTTTAAGTTAATTGCGAGAGGACAATCCATCGCTAAGCAGCACTTTAAAAAAGATTAAGACAAAGTTTGCAGTTCTTAAGAGCAGCTTTAATCTAGGGAATTTGTTACTAAGCAAAGAATTGGTTGCAAGTGCATTCGAGCCGTTATTAATATCGATCTTCTTAAGGTGAGCATCATCTTAAGGATGCTTCTAATATAGCCACTCAGTGGAAACTAAATGGGGGAAATGAGCGCAACTTTACGTTAGCTGCGCTGTTCGTCATTCTATTCCTCGAGATTCTATAGGCCTTCGTAGAATTAGAGGGTTGCGCTTTAGCTTTATTTTTCATTGCCTCTTAAAAATGCTTATACGTTTGAAACATTTTTTATTAAGTAGTTGATTTTTGTGTTAATAATAAAATTTTTGATAAGAAGTGGTTCAATTCTTAGTCGGAAAATGTGCATTCATTATTGTACATGATTGGTCTTTCTCGGTTTTATTAGAAGATATAAAAGAAGGCAAACAAAAACGTCAGAAATTTCGGGTAAGCACAATATTTCATTTCTATGATCGTTTTTCATGCTTTTTTGCATAATAAAAGGTTTTCTGAATATTTTAGCAATCTTATTAATCAAGCAATCCATAAGGATAACGTACTTTTTTAAGTTAACGTCAACTTTGCTTATCATTTCACTAGCTAAGCCAGTGCTCATATAATTTGTACAGAAGATCATAATTTTTAACGATAAATGGGTCTCCACCTATATTTGTCTCTGTATTAGATATCCAATCGGATGATGGTTGTAATTTGGGAAACGATAAAGTGGTTTTGCGAGTATTAAATCAGGGGTAAGTTCCTGATGACTGACTAGGATAGTTTTGAGTAAATACGAGAGTTATTCATAAAGTAAGGTCCGTTTTGCAATAAAAACAAAAAAAAATTTTCTTTACCAGATTCTATGTACCTTAAACTATTTTTCCACATAGTTTCCAAGTTTATTTAAGCACTTGTCATAGCGCTCAATGTAATTCCGCAAGATCACTTCATAGAAGCTCGACTAATTAGATCTTTTGTTTGGGAACAATTTGACCACCCGCCTTACAGTCCGGACCTCGCGTCCAGTGGCTACCGTATTGGCGGACCTGCTTAATGTTTAAAAGCTTTTAAATTTGTAGGTTTAATTCACCAAGTAATCAGGCAATTGGTTTTTGTTTCGAAAGTCAGTTCGGGCAAAGGGCAATTATTTTGTTCAGGCCGTTGAAGGCACGTTTCGAAACATTTTGAAGAAATTTTGTGAGCAATTTTCAAGCCGAATTGCATCGTCCTTCCTCTGCTGAACTAAAATTTAACATTTTATCAATATTTATCAGTCCATGAAGACATTAATGTCATTGTTAATGTTTTGCGTGTGCCTGCTGTTTCTCCATAGTCTGAGGAATCATATTCTCTCATGAAAACAAAGAGTAGTGCGTTTTCTTCTCATGCATATCACATTTCCCACGAGTCATCCGGATAATAAAGGGGCCGGTTGATAAGGAGATCCGGATAACCGACACTGTATCGTATATTATTATAAATACAGTAGTATGAACTGAAGAATCCAATGACAAAAGCTTTACAATACTTATGAACAGATTAAAAGCACAACACTCTTTAACCACAACTAAAAAAGGCGTAAAACAAGAAATAAAACAAAAAGAATGAAAAAAACAATAAACCTGTAAACGTCTTTCGAAAGCTTTGCTTTCATCTTCAGCAGACAAGGAGAACCTCAAGAGATTCTTGAGAGAACTGACTTGTTTATTGAATTAGCAAGGTATATATAGTGAACAATAACCAAAGAAACAAAAAAAAACCTGAAAACGTAATCACCGTTTTGGTAACTGGGCCACCCATTGGATCAAACTAGATTCACCAATGGGGCCCCTGTCTGAATTTAACAGTAACTGCTTATCCGTTTTATTTATAGCTAAGCTTTCGTAAGAATCTAACAAGTATTTTTTATTGACCGATTTTATTAATTTCACACTATTCATATGGAATTCGTGGCCCGTATCCAGAGAATGCTACGCGATGGCTGACTGGTTGCTTCTGCCAAATCTTATGTGGTTCAAATGCTCCTTAAATCTTGTTTCTATGCTTCGGAACGTCTGCCCTTTGTACATCATAGGGCATTGGTTACATTGAACCTGGTAGATGCCTGATTTTTGCAGTGGTGGGATCTGGTCCTTAGGATTGCCCAGTAGTTAAATTTGGATTGTATAGTCCTTAGGATTTGGTTATTGTTCAATATATATACCTTGCTAATTCAATAAACAAGTCAGTTCTCTCAAGAATCTCTTGAGGTTCTCCTTGTCTGCTGAAGATGAAAGCAAAGCTTTCGAAAGACGTTTACAGGTTTATTGTTTTTTTCATTCTTTTTGTTTTATTTCTTGTTTTACGCCTTTTTTAGTTGTGGTTAAAGAGTGTTGTGCTTTTAATCTGTTCATTAATAAGTACGATCCACATAAATACTTATTTTGTTTTTTTTTACAATACTTATTTATTATCTGCTCGTCAAACATAAATATTTCGCGCCCGTAGGCGAAAATACTTAAATATAAAAATTTGAACTTGTCAGCTTACTCCCACTTTCTAGTTATATTCACACTAGGGATTTATATATTTGTTTTTATAAAAAAATCGTAAACCAAATAAACAAACACTTAACTAGATTTCCCTTTAAGATAGCCTGAATAAATTATTCTGACTTTCTCTTCTAAAGCAAGAGTTTATCCATCTTCATGTACTCTCGCTAAAAGCAAATTAAAATATTTGTAGATTAATCTCGCGTGTTCGTAAATAATTCCTGGAATGCGTTCATAGGTAGATCGTTCCAATTAAGAAAATTTTTAAATTTAAAAAAAAATTAAAAGGCAAGGAACATAATAAATAAACTACTATTAAATAAAGCATAATCACATATATTATGAAAATAAATTAAAGAAACTCCTCCAAATTTATGAAAAATCTATTTGCGTTGATTTGGTTTACATTTGAATAAATGGTTGAATTGAGTTATAAGATTAGCTAACGTTTTTATTATCCTGATGGCACTTTTAGTTCGCATTTTTTATCATTAGCGTTTATCATTTGATCAAACGAATTGTCTCAATCATTACAGTATTCGTCCACTTCTTCTGTGCGCTGGAAATTAGTATATTATAAACATACCTTCATACATAGGAACATAATCCCTGGTGGTTGCATGCAGAGTATTGCCCCGCTTCCGACCCATTACAAGTGGCTAATGTTTCTCCTTTCTTTTGCTTTACAGTAATTCTTCATGAACGACTACCACTCCAATTAAATTTGTTTTTCAATGGTCGGATTACAGGTTGTATTGTGCTGGAACTCTCATGCCAAGCTGCCACTTGGGTTTTAACCGCGAGTATTAGGAATGGAGCACTGAATTTGATGATAAACTTTTATTGCTTCAACCTTAAATTGAATTGCTGCATTATAGCCCCGACTTTCTCACTCTTCTGCTGCAACGATTTTGATCAAGATATATCCTCTCCATTGCTTTTGCAAAGCTGTACTTTACCTTTGAACGAACCGTAATTAGTAATTAAGCAAATCGTTCCTATCCGTTTGTAAATTCTCTCTTGGATTTCTAAATCAAGGTGTTCTCAATGTTACTGCGACTTGTGGCTTGTTTGTGTCACCGCTGTTTCCGATTCAGTTAACGTCAATATTAACAAGTTTTCAAGTTTAAATGTAGAATGAATTGCAAACAGCGTTACCTACTTGTTGAAACATTGATGCATTAGCTGCCATTTTAGTTTGTTTTTGTTTCTTTGAATTGACTATGGTTGAATGGTTGAATTTAGTAAAACTTCCAATAATAACAATAGATGTGTTTGGTGAAAGAAATTCTGCTCAACAAAACGTGTGATCATCCGTGTACATAGATTCATATCAGCAACTTCATTTGTATAGTTCGGTGTTCAAGAAAAATGTTGAAATGATGCTGTAAACAAAGAATTTTCGGTACTTCGTTGTCAGTTGAGTATAATGTTTCTAGTTGAAGCAATAAAATGTCAGCAGAATGGGCTTCTCTCGTTGATTCTTGGTAGATCAGGTGATTATGCTGCTCTATAGCAAAGATGCTCCCATTTTAGATTGAGCTAAATGGCCTCGGTGCAACGAATTAAAACAGCTCGGAGACTTAATTACACTTAGTTCATTTGCAAACTGTCATCTCTTTTTATAACTGGAAAAAATTTATGCACTTAAACATTAATGCGTTTGACGTTCTTCAGCGTTTTCGTGTTTTATAGTTTCTAAGGGGAAACGACTGTGGATTTGGAAGTCTCATTCTGCGTGCTGCTTTTATTCTATATGGTGAAGACGAAGCACAGCATAGATCGAATATTCTTCTGCAAAAGAGTTATTATGCGTACACCTCGCCACGTGAACGGACGATTGTTAGGAGGAATTGTCGTTTTGCTTTATCGGTTCCGACCCACTTGATGAACGCCCGCAATTATGGCGCTTAGCTCAGCGGCGCCTATAGGCTTGTCTACCGCTGCGCACTTAATTTTTTTTCTCATTTCTGCCTCTGTAAAAAGGACTCGGAAAAACCAGATGGGGATGAAAATTTTGTTTGCTCGTTAATTACCAACAGGGCCCGCCCGTTAATTAAATGGCGGGGGCGGAGAAAAAGGAGTTTCTATGCATGCGCGCCTGAAGCACGTGATCATCCTCCAAAGCCCTTTCTCTTAATTATAAGGTTCTTCTCTAACCGTTTACTCATGTTCCTGATGCGGTCGGTTCTTTTACACCACAAGTAAAACAAGAGCGAAAATTGGAGAAACCGAAGCGAGCGCCATCTTTTACGAAAGTGCATTCGGAAGGGAAAGGGTAGGAAGGCGGGGGAGGGGGGAGGGGCGGAGGATTGCGTCTTTGTGCGCCAGGACATTATTCACGACCATAACCAAGATAATATATCTCCTTTCTCAGAATGGAAATGTCTCTCAAGTTTGTTGCTTGCGCTTCCTCTTCGCATTTCATTATTGTAAACAAAGTAGTTAAATGGTGAGAAGTTAAAGCAATGCGTATGAAGTACGTAATAAGCGATATTAAAGGCACATAACTCTTCTTTTCTTGTAGTAAACGGTCTAAAAAATAAGATAAAGGAATTTGATTTGTTTATTTTTCACACACTATTTCACACTGACAGAGTTATTGAGTTACTGATAAATCATCTCTGCTTAATTCATATTTCAAAAATTATCTATTTGTTTCTTCAGGTTTGTCCTTTTGCACACAATTTGAACAAGTTCTTATGGAATGGGGAATTATCAGTACTGTCTTTCTTAATGACGTTAATGGAGGCCTGAAATTTTATCTTTACCAAAGCCAGGAATAAAAGGCGAAACCAGTCGGAATTCCGTCTGATTGTCCGTTTGATACCGTGGCCACCATATTCTCCCGCCCTCATCCAATGTGATTTCTTTTTTTGGTGATTTTTTCAAAGCCATATTAACATTCCGCCACTACTGGTTGATTTGATTGAATTGTGACATCCGATTTTTTTTCCACCATTCAGTCAGTCACAGCAGGCATGCCGCACAATATTGGAGAAAATGGATTACCAAATGAGTGCTGTGTCACCTGGAAATCTCAGATTCTGCATTTGTAGTTTAACATAAATTTGGACAGCTCTTCTTTCATTTAGTTTAACGTTTTTCCTCGTACCTCATCGCTACAAGATATACAAAACTGTTAAAACTCGGATATTCTTTTGTGTACACCCTGTAGAATCTAGACGCTCGCGAGTCTAAAAAGAACAAAAGGGCCAGATGATTATATATAGCTATCTCATGGGATCTATTACTACGCTGGCAACTAGACATATGAAAACATTTCCTTTCCTTGCCTTGAAGGGTAACTGTCTGTCGAAGGCCTTATTTAGTCTTGAAAAATACTTTAATTCTTCAGGAATAATTCTGAAATATCTATCTTCTTTCTGCACAGCATATGCTGACGATTCCTCTAAATTAGATTTATAATTCTTGACTTTAATTTTTTTTAAAATATTTGGATGTTAGTATCATTTGATTTATTGGAGTAATAAGATTCTGGGAAAATACAAGATTCTCTAGAAGATTCTGTTTCTTTTTACCAAGATTAAATTTTGATTTTCTTGTTTTTTTTTTTTTTTTGTTGTTTGTTTTTTGTTGATATTTTTCTCTTTCATCATATTTGACATCAAAAAATGCAAAATTCTTTGTTGACTTCCATTATATCACTAGCTTCTTGGAAAGTCAAACCTCTATATAAAAATAGTTCTCATGAAAACACTAACTTTGTTATAGCGGATTGCCATCAAATTGGTAAGGTTTTTTTTATCTTCTTTATAGCATATAATGTTACTATGTTTTTCAAATCATAAATTTGATAAAATCAAATCTTCTTACTTATGACGTAACGTTGCAGCTCAAAAGATGCACAAAATACTGAAACTCTCGATAAAACTCGAGAAACAGTTCTCAAAATAAAACAGTGCTTATATAAAACAAACAATCCTAAAAGGACAAATATTTTTAAAGAAAACTATGGCGCGGGTGAATTTGTTTATGCAAGCATAGAATGGGATCATATGACAAGCCTTAGGTCGTCTTAAGATGCCTGGTTCTGTCCCAATTAGTGGTATTTTTCCTTTCATTTTTCTTTCTTTAAATGTTATGGGACATGTTTCACCATTCATTAATGTTTCAATAAATTTTTTCATTTGACGTTGTTTATTTTATGGAGGAAATTAGAAACCGACTTGCCTGATTTGATATCTTTATTTTTTGTGAGTAGGCTGAGGGAAATGATGAGATTTCTTCGTACTCGTTCGAATCCGCTCGTATTGGCTTTGGCCTTTTTCAAGTCATTTCCGCAACGGTGTTTCTAATTTTAACAACAAAACAAAGTGAAATCCGTTGCTATGGTTTTTGCTACCATGATCTTTCTCCGTATTGCCCTTAGAAACAACAGTAAATAGAGAACCCGTTTTCAAAAAAAATATTTATACGACCAATTTTATATTCGAGTTAAAATCATCCGCATGGATATTAATTTAAGAAGTAAAAACAGATTTATTATTGTAGAAAAAAAGTAATGATCAGTATTTTTTAAAAAATAAAATCGACGAAATTTATAATTAATTAATCAGAGAACTTACCATACCTCTATCGTTTTTGTAAAATATAGAGTAATTGTAAATGAGTAAAACTGCAAATAACTATTTTTTTTTATAGAAAAACTTGTTAGGTGCAAAGGAGGAGACGATGGATTCCGCTATTTCCACAAAGAATTTATTCATCATAACTTACTATGAGAACTATTTCCACTATTTTTCTTATCAATCATATTTTATGATGAATACATTCTTTGTGGAAATAGTGGAATCCATCGTCTCCTCCTTTGCGTCAAGGTCTCCACAGATCGGCCAGGTCAGTCTTGTTCTTATGTACCGTATATTTTTTATATTATAAGCACTCTGTTAGCATGTTAGGTGTCAATAAATCGGAAAATGTTAAAGTTTTATCTACATTTTAATGAATCACAAACATTTAGATATGGGAGCCGCTTATCAAATGGCAAATGTCCAGGCGCTAATCTAATTCTTGCCATTCACGGACCAACATATCCACCTTGACGAAGGATACAATTGCTGCTTAGGAAAAGCAGCGCCTTGGGCCGACCACAACAACGCATCAAGCATAGATATAAATTTTGGAAGTTTCCCTATTCATTCTTACCTTACCCAGGGTAATTCGCTGAATTCGTTATTATGTACCAAATAGGAATTCTCGTTCGTTAGAATTGTCCTAAACACACAACTTCACCGGCAAACAAAATACTCATCAGTGATGCTCTGAGAATTTTTATAAGAACTCAAATACGAGATGTGATACAGATTCAAAACTTCAATAGTCAGGTGAACGAGATTGAGAATGCTCTATGGAAGCCTTTTAAGAGTGTTTGCTGGAATTTTTTAACGGATATACAAGTCAGATAAATAAAAGAAGTGGTGGATGATTTTTTTTCTAATTTACAAAACCATGGAATGCAATACACCTGACGTGTTTGTTAAGTAAGTACCGTTTTGATATAAACAACAGAGTTTTTTAAACACCTTAATTTTTATATGAAAGCCTGGACCTTACTCAACTTTTCAATATAATTTCCACCTGTCTTAAGGCACTTATCGTATCATACGATCAGCTTCTGAATTCCATCCTCATAGAAATCGCCCGACTGATTTGCCAATGATTCCAGATTGAGTTGCAAAACACCAGTGCTTTGACTTTCCTCAAGAAGGTCAAATTGTTAGAGGTTCCGGAGGCAGAATACAGAAAAAGTTCTAATCGAGATATAACACAAAAAAACTATTAGATTAACGTATTTTCATTTTTGTGGCAAACCATTTTTTATGAAATTTTTTTTTACTGAAAATTTTCTTACTCAGAATTTTATTTAAAACAATTTAAAAAGACATATATGTACACATATTTTAATTAACGTCCTAGAAATGTTAAAGAATCCTACATAATAATTTCTGCTTAACAAATTCACTTTACCTCCCCGGGTAAAACATTTAAAATTTATTACCCATCATTTTCTATTCATATACGTATGGTGCCTAGCTTGCGATTTGCTACAAGTATTGTTCTTAGGATTTTATTATATTTCTAAGGTAAAATATCGAGTAGTAAAAGGGGACACTATATATACAATTTTTATAAGAAAAAAAATAGTTGCCATGACGTTTGCTCCAACCCTCGTATATATCAGAAACTAAACATGTGTCCCCAAGAACGACAATTTCGGATTGCTGAATGAAGGCCATCTTTTTAAAGACTGCAACATTAAAGGCCGTTAACACTTGACGACCTAACTATATCCTGCACTTCAAAGTAACCTTCGGACACGAACATTTCGTTGCTAAACCCCGATCACGCTCTTTATTTTTCAGTTTTAAAAAATAAAGGAGATAAAACGAGGGAGATAAAACGTGATTGTCGATTGAAGTGTCGGTTTGATGTCAGCATCACCAATCACAGAATCTGAGGTTCAAATGGCGTTTGGTCTGCTACATTAAGGTTGATAAATTCGACTAAAGAACCGTACAAGATGGGTGAATCTATTCTCTTCATGATATCTTTGCTGTTCGATCTGTATACAACAATCAGGGAGTTTTCCATAATGCCGACAAGTTTCGGTTAACACCATCATCATGGGCTTACACTTATAAGATGACGTTTTGCAACTAGCTGGATGGATGATGTGATCTTAGAATATATTTTTTTAGCAATGAATATATTTTTATCAACTTTCGGTCCAAATCTTTGAGTGATACTTTACCTAAAACATATTCCATTTTCTTCTTATAAACTAGAACTTTAGCTACAAGTAATTAAATAAAATCCAGTCGAAGCCTTTTTAAGGACGAAAGATAATTAGATAAGAAATTCCAGGCGAATTGCTTGTGCATTTTAAATGGGTATAATTTTAAATTGGTTGAAATTTTGCACAGCCCCTTAGAATTCAAAAGATAATAAGCTGCTAGCTTCAGCAATAGGAGATTGAAGACCTAAAGTTCGCGCAAGAAATTTTCCAACAAAAAAAAATTAGCGACACTAAAAACATAAACTGCAAACTACAAACATTGCTGATTCACAAACATTGCTGCAAGCATCTTTCGACGATTGCACTCATTACAGAAGACAATGACGGTCAATTTCATCGATACAATCATCCTGCTTCATAGTTCAACAAAGCGGCTCCTTTCAAAGTTGTGCGGTTGGTTTCAGGTTATTCAGTTATTGCTAGTATCAATTGATATAAATGTATCAACGTTAGCGACTCATCTGTAAGTCATAGAATGCTTCTGGCAGTTCATTTGCGGCGAAACATTACTCAGTTCCTTGCCTGACCGAGAAGTACTACATACCACCAACTGAGTTTTTGTAGTATTTCACCAAGTTACTTCGTAATTTCTATCAAAAAGTATGAAATTGAGTTTTTGTTAAAGTGTGAAATTATTTATTTATTTATTCTTTATTGATGCCTGATATCATGAAATAAGAAATTTTCATCTGCTTAAATTTGTTAAAGATGTTTGTTTTTCCATTTTAATTATTTTCTTCTAAACATACTTAACAACAAAATAATAGATTTCCAATGAACAACACCTTGAAATTTCCACTTGAAAATGATATCACATATAGTTGAACAGGGTATTTACAGAATGACAGAAATTTCACATATAGTCCTATTGTATATGACGATATCAACGAGCTCCGGTGGGCAAATGTGGCTCCCATTGAAAACTTAAGTCTGTTTTTTTCAGAATTCTTTCACTGAATTCTTGTTAAAATGACTAAGTAATGAAATTTTTATTATTTGGATTTGTGTATTTAATACTATGTAACTATGGTGTGGCTCTTTATAATATATGAAAATCCGGAATGCGGCTCTCATTGACCTTATCCTCGCCCACCCCTGACCTGTACTGAAATATGAATCACAAATGAATCCAGTAAGCTGTTCTTGATATTAACAATGTATTGCGAGTAGAAGAATTTTAAAATCACTCAACTTTAGATTTTTTATTGAATTATCTTCTAATGATAACTTGAATATTCTCACAAATACATTACGGATAAAATCCAAACTTATGTCAAAATTATCCAAATTATGTTGATCTCATCCAAATTACGAGGATGATATTCAGTTAGAGATGACCAAAATTTGATATTCAGGATGACATTGCCTTGGATAATGTTAAATACGAGGCTGAATCAAATGAAAACCGGAAACCACTGTAGAAAATCGAAAACCATTATTATACATCAAATATTGTAACAACGTCTTTATTTCAAATTTTAAAAAAGCAGCTTCTTTATTATCATTATCCTCACAACCTGAAGAAGCCGGGTACAAAAGGCGAAACCGGTTGTTATATCATTCAATAAATATTTATTATAAGGCATCCGTCTCTTTCATTAAACGATACAATAAAAGCTGCCAAACTATATTATTATCAAAACTCAAAACTATTTAAAATTTTCTAGCTGATTTTGGAATTATACAGATTTGTTTCCGTGACATATTTCCTTCTCATGGAGGATGCTTTAAAAATTTACTTTTAAAGTTTTTCCTCCTTCGAAAAGTTCATAACATTCGATTTCTTTGAAGCCAGCTTTGTGAAACTTAGATTCTTTTAAACTTTTCATTTAATCCACATCGATAAAAGTAAAGACCGGGCAAAGACGGAACGTATATTAAAACACAGAGCCTTCGTTAATTCTTCGACGGACTTTTTCTTTTTTAACGATCAAATTGTTTTCGGAAGCGCAGGTTTTCTTTTTTCTTCTCTTCTGGTTCCGCTATCACCCAATGCCTCCGGAAACAGCAGCGTTCCTGAGATAGACGGAAGTGCACCATTGCAACCGGAAGCAAGAGTGAGATAGCATTGGAAACCGCTCGATGCCCTCCTCCCGTCAAAGAAGGCAGCCGGTGCCTGATTAAAGCAGCGCCGATACGACAACGAGCCAAGAATTGCTGCGAACGGCTCCGATCGCTCCAACGAGTTTCGTGATTTTTTCCCCCTCCCCAATTAAAAAAATATTTTTCTTTATCTTATGAAAGTTTATCAGAAAATTTAGTTGCCATGTAAACTGCGCCTAACGGTGTTTTTGAAGATATGAACATCTCTTCGAACATAAAGCTGGAACGAATCAATTGGAGTTAATCGGGAAGTACAATGCATGACATTAAAGGTGCACGAATATCTCGTGTTGCTCGGTTTATTTCGATTTAAAATGGAATGTAATTGAAATTTCATGAATTTAAAAGATGCATCTTTATGAACGAAATGGGATTTCGGTTGGCTTCGTATCAGAATGTTTTTTTTGTTGGGTCTTACAATTTTTATGTGAAATAGTTTATCGATTTTGAATTCTTCGTTCGTCGTTTAGTAGATTCCACGCGATTTTTATTGACTTTTATGTATTAACCTATACAAATGGAAGCGAAGAAGCTAAATTGAACCTTTAGTAGGCTTTGAAGTGCTCTTCTATTTAAAGTAACATTTTCTTTTTAACGCAGAACATTGAAAAACAAAATTCTATATTTTGTAGGAAAATTTAACGGACATTTGCTTAAAAGGTCACTGGAGCTTTTTAACTTTATATTATCTATTAACTTTAATATTTTTCTTACAGAAGTTTAATACGTTGAGATGATGACATATGTAATGAAAAACGAACAAATAATCATAAAATATCTCAACCTAAAAGGGATATAATAAAAATTATAAATTAAATGGTGAGTTTCAATTTCATGAAGAAAGATGGATATAAAAAACATTGAGTGGGCTTGAACGATAAAATGAGCAAATGATTAAAAAGAAAAACATTCACCGACTATCTAAAATAATCTGGGTAGCTTAAGGCGATTATGGTAAGTGTTGATATTGCGGCGAAAATGTTAAAGATCCCAAAAATGTATACAGTAAATACGAGGGTGGATCAAAAAGTAACGCACAACAATTTTTTTTTGGTCCGGATGTTCAAAGTTGGCATATTGATAGTTTAAATCTTTCGCTACAGATAGCAATGGCTTGATCAGGTGTCGCCCTAGCGGAAGGACCGATAACTAATGATTAAAGATGGCGCGTCTGCTGTCATCGTCAACTTTGAAGAACAATCAGGTATAATCCGTTTTTTGTGGTTCAAACGAAAAAATTCGAGTGAAGCCCACAGGGAAATGTTGGAGGTGTATGGTGCTGATGTTTGAACCGTAACAATATCTTCAGGTGTTGCAGATTCTTCGAAAAATTGAGGAATTTAGTTGGGAGGTGTTCAAACATCCACCCTACAGTCCAGACCTCGCTCAATCTGATTATTACCTCTTCGGATCAATGAAGAAATTCAAAGGAGGCCACCGCTTTGGTTCGGATGAATAGGTTAAATCAGTCGTGATCAGGTGGCTCTACAACCAGAAAATGGAGTTTAATGAAAGAGGTGAATTAAATCTGGTGCCACGATGGGAGAAATGTGTCGAGAGACTTGGTGCATATGTCGAAAAATAGATAAAACCGGCAGCTTTCTTGTGCATTTTTTTCATTTTTGCTTATTATTAAAAGTGTTACCACCAAAAATTGCGTACTTAAACAAAAAGTGATATCTGTAAAAATTGCGTTTTTATTATATTCATGCAAACATCTAGGGGGATAATTATTAGTCATCCTTGATTTCTCCAATAAAAATAAGTGGTGAAAAAGGTGCATTCAGACATCCTTGAATTCAGCAAACCTCTACTTTTGTCCATTGTCTTGGCAAACTCTGCTCGAGGTAAACTTCCATGTCTTTGTTCTGTAAGTGTGGTCTTCTTCTATCAGTGGGTGCAATAATCTTCAGATGTAAACTTTCTATTTGGCTGTTAAGGAAAGCCCATAGATGTCCGCAAAAAATTTGGTTTTTTGAAATTAAGGTTTTGTATGCTTAATGATCATAAAAAATAGAATAGTAATAGCAATTTTCCAAGATTGGCTAAATTAAGCTGAAAATCTGAAGATCATGAACTTTTTATTGCCAAGATGTTCCATCGCGTATCAAGTTCATGATATTTAGATTTTGAACTTAATTTTATCGATAAAACGATACAGGGTGGTTTATTGAGACGTCTCTATACACTCATTGATACTCTTTAAGAATCCGAAGTCAGAATTTCAAAATTCCAAAATTTTTTTGCGGAGACATGCGCAGATTCATAGATATCAAGAAGAAATTTTTGAAGACCTTTGAAAAGTGTATACTTTGAGCTCCTCTGTAATTATTTTTTACAGGCTTCATGGACGATGGGGAGTTTACGCAAAGTTTTTATTTCTCTATTTCTTGATGTTTAGTGATATTCTGCATTATCTTTGGAGATACTGAGATTGACGATAAAGGGTAATATTACTCGTTTTTTTCGTGATCCTTGTTTTACGTGGCCTGAATTCCTGCACGTTTTTTCTTTGAGCAGAAAATAAATATGAAGAAATTATGTAGAGACTATTTGAAGTGCTATCGGTCAATATTCGGGGTGTTTTTTGGTCATATAGTTAAATCCCAAAAATAAGATCCAGTGAAACTAACATTGAATATAAAAACAATGAAATTATGGAACGGAGATGAATATTTTTCGAACACCTGCGTAAAATGATAAGTGGGAAATTAAATTACATACAATGCTATTCATAATCACCTTAAGCTACAGCTGGACATTGACTGCTTCTCATATTACCATTTAAATCTAGTCACTGCTTTTTTATTTCATCTTTTTTTTCATGAAATTAATCTCATTTACTTATTTATATTTCAATTTATTCCATTTTATACCTTTTTAGCGTTGTGCTTTTTATTACTGTATCTTAATTTTTCACTATATTTTTTAATTACGCTTCTTTTTGATAAAATATCAAACGAACCTTTCTTCGTTTATTATATTTGTGGTCAAAATCGATTGCAGTTTCGTGGATAAAAATATCGATTAACATCCGTGATGATTTCACCTGTAACTCTAGCATCATGGCCACTATGAATTATTGATCAAGTCTTTAAGGCTGCTCATTGTGATTTGTTCCATCATGTTTGATTTCAGTAATTAGACTATCACGGAAAATACAGTAAGATAGAATTTGGTAGAGTTATCTTTAACGTTGTTAAACTTTCACTAACTTATTGTAATATGAAAAAAGGCTTGCCTATTGTAATTGTATTAATATACGACCACGTCTCTGTTAGCAAATGTTGGGAGATTGAAGTTTCTTGGAGAAGTTTGCGATGATTTCATCCTGGAAATATTCATTGTGAACGAGAAGCCATAAATGTTAACTCTGAAATGGAGAACATAAAAAGGCTGGAGGCTCTTGTCACAATTTTAAATTAGCACAGTTAGCTTACACAAAATTTA